>JAPYKE020000240.1:5000-137500 GCA_028554795.2 Sinohyriopsis cumingii
TACTAGAAAATAAATTTCGTAGAAAAGTATATATAACGTGATGTTCAGTTTAATTCTTTTGGCACATAAATTATTAAATTCTTCGTGAAGAATTTCAAAAAGTAAAATACATCTTCTGGTAAGATAGACGGAGCTCGAACAACGTTTTTGGTAGTATGTAAAACGTTTGTTTGGCCAGAAACATATTAAAATTTATAATAATGAGATAAAATCATTAACTTTTGGGTCTTGTGGTCCTTATGCTCTCGTGCTATCTCTTGCCATTCTTACATGCTTCGGTTTGTTGATTGACAATTATCTACAACACAATCTTGCGAATATATTTCTATCGCATCTGATAAAGTTGGTTCATGAACGGTGAGAGCTATTATTGATTCTCTTCCGGTTATAAATTTGTTCTCTGCACTGTAATTTGTCATTGATTTGTTAGATTTGATAATTACCTGTTGAAATTCTGACCCATCGGGAGTTCCATCATCTTTGTCTTTATTTGCAAATACAAGCGAATTATTTTCTGGTAATCGACCCAAAACTTTTGATCTGATATTTGGCCATCTGTAATATACTAGTAACTTTGCTAGAGCTATAGTTTCGCTGGAATTGCAGTTGGAAAGTTAACCTTATTCTCAGGATTGTTTGAGCTTACTGATATCATCGTAGTTTTTGACGGAGTTATATTAACGACAATTTGCTGAAGTAGCTCGTTCGGAGTTGAAGTTAATATTATTACTCTGATTATTTAAATCAGGCGTGAATTATATCACAGTCATTGCTTGTTGATAATACCGAGGACAATTTGGATCATGCTAGCGTCGCTGTACGTAATTTTAGTATTTTAATCATGCAATTTTGCATTTGTGCATGCACTATTTTGTTTGCAACTATATTTAAAAGCGTAGCAATTGTTTTTGCAGCTGAAACAAAAATTGTTACAACTGCTGGCATTATTATTTCAACCGGCGTATTATTATAAAAAAATGGCACCAGCAGTTGTAACAATTTGTATTTCAGTTTTGATAATAATACACCGGATCAAATATATAGCTACTAATTCAAGACACCAATAATAAATCAAGCCGAACTTTTCTTCTTTGTCCTCCACAGTAAATGTTTCCTCGTCGTTTTGCTCCAGCATCAATAACATAAATCCAGAGGATCCTCCTGACTGAGTCACGAGTGGATAATGCCGTGAAATTGTGGTAGATATCATAAATGTTGTAACACCAAGGACTGTGATACTGCATATATCAGTATCCTGTGCGCGATGTTTGATAGATTTATTAAATGGTGGCTACAATGCTTGTCCGGACACTACTGTATATCCTACATTGTCAGTAATTATTTTGATTTCGGAGAGTTTAATACCAGCAAATGATGGTTTTTCAAGGAACTCATCAATAATTCCATTTATTCGTTTGGATAATTCAGAAATGTGTTCACATGGGTAGTATAATCAGTTCTAAATGAGGTGATTGCATTATTAACCGAAACTAACGAATTCGTCATTGGAATGTTTGTGTTATCGATATATTTCTTCGTTACAGCGTCATTATCTGATTCTAGTTCTCCAAGATCAGTAGATTTATTATCATACATATTGAGAGAACCAGGTATTGATTCACTGGATGTTTGTACTCAATCACGAATATTATCCAATATCATTGACATAATATCACCGGGTTTAAATTTTGCCATTATAATCAATGCTATACTGCTCCATTAATTTTAACGAAATTATTTTTCGATGAAAGATTGCTTGTTTTTAAGTTTACTTGCTTATCTTGAAATTCAACCACTTCGTTTGGATATACATTTGCAAGATTTAATATTTCATACATTTCGTCACTAATCTGCTTACTTATATTTTCATGAGTTATTCCGTTTGGCTTTTGTTTTTGCTGAGATGAAGATCTTCCGTAAATATCTACTATTATACTTTAAGATCTGTTTAAAACTACGCGCCTACTTGTATCCTCGAGCACGACTTTATGAGGTGGTAATGTTGATGATGATATAGCATTGAGTATAGAAATTACTTCACGACCAAATATTGGCGGATCGGTAATTTTCTGTGTTTGTAATGTTGAATACAGAACTGGTGTTTCATTGTGTTTACGTAATTTAAAACTTCTTTTGGTGGAGCCAGGCCCATACGAAACAAAAAAAGTAATTTCACGTGGATCAATTGCATATGCCACCCAATGAGTACCTGAATAAATCTAAATGTTCCAACGAAAATAACAGATTGGATATAATGTTGTGAAATGCTGCTGAGATATCTGCAAACCAGTGTCATCATCTTGATCACGGCCCGTAAACCAATGATACGCACGTGCAACATGATTTAGATAAAAATTGAACAAAACTCCTGCAGATGGTTCTTGAAGTCCGTTTATCTTCAAAGCAACTTCAGAAACTCCAAGTGTGTCAAATACCATTGCATTTCGTTCCTGTGAATCTATTATAGCTATTTCCTTAAAAACAATAAATATATGTCTTGGTGCAGAAACTCCTTGTCATGTAAAGAAACTAGCCGCATTACTTTGAACGCTATCTGTTGTCATTGTCAACCTTGAAAACAATGATTGACCACCTGGATTCATAAGAGCAAGTAGTTTGTCTTCTTTACCAAGCGATGGAGTCATTACCGACATCCACAGTGATAGTTTTGTTGCATCGTTGTCGGTGGCTTTTCTTACAAGTTATACAGCGTGTTTAGCTCCAAATATAACTTTTCTAACATATCTACAAAATCCAAAGATATGTTATAATGGAATCACACATGAAACTCGTTCTTCTCCATTTAACATTTATCAACGTGCGGCAAATTCTAAGTTGAAATTTTCGTTCAACTTCAATTTCAGCTGCATTTAGTCTCACTTTGCTACTCTCGGGGTGATCAGTGGCATCCTTTACAAAAATTATTGACGGAACAGCTGGCTAGAGTAGTCATCGCCGTATCCTGCCAGAAGGAATATCGTCGTAGCCATATCAATATTTTCGAGACACGATTCAATATTTTTCAGTCAATCATGTATATAGCAATGTTAAAAAAATGAAATGAGACCATTATTAACAAAACCAGGCTGATCTAAAGGTCCGTATGCTGTATCATCTGGAACCACATATCTACTTTCTACTTTAATAAATGCTTGAGCAGGTAAAAAAATATCTGCTTATAACTTGAACTTATAATTCGATTCGACAACGCTTATTTGCTACACGTGCGTCATAATAATAATACTGATAATCGCGTATTGATTCATCTTTAAGAACCGGTGCGAATATATCAAACGTTGAATCGGATAAAAGTTTGAACATTTTTATTATAGTTATTATCGTCTAACACGAAGATCACTTCCTGCTAATAAACTTGCCGTTATTTTTTATTTTCTTTTTCTGACTGGGGTATATTAGGCAAACTCTGTTAGTTTTTGATTTACATCTTGATTTATTATTTTACTGATCTTTACAGACATAATTTCAGAACGGGGTAATTTTACTGGTTGTGGTTTTCTTCCTGCTAATAGAGCTAATCTTTCTTTGATTGCTGTAAATGCTTTACCGGCAACATTACCGACAGCCCTGACATCTTTATCGCAAATATTATCAAAAGCTTTCATTCTTAATTGTTTTATAATCAGCATTGCCTTTGGAGCTATTCTCTTACATAAACCTTGAACGTCACCAAGTCCATCTCTTTAAATCGCTTTGTACGTTAGCAATCGTGCGCTCACTACTCTATTACAGGACAAACCTGATCAGTGTGTATAATCAAATTTTAAATTACATGCGGATTAATTAATTGTTTTCAGTCGCTGTAATAATCATCGATAATTTCATTACAAGAGATGGAGAACATTACGATCCATAACACCGCCTGTAAATAATCTTCGACAAATATCAGATATTTCATTAATAATTTTTGGAGAATTATTACTTGCCCGTTTGGGGGCCTCGAGTGGCCGAGTGGTCTAAAGCGCTTTCCGTTACGGATCACTGCCATCTCACCTCTGTCTGCGTGGGTTCGAGTCTCGGATTCGGCTAATGTGGGTATGTGAGAAAGCTTGCCGGTAGCTTCTCGTGGGTCGGTGGTTCTTTCCGGGGTTTTCCCGGGTTCTTCCTCCACCATTAATACTGGCCGCCATGTATAGCCTATCGTGTGCTGAAAAATGGCGTTAAACCCTACAACAACAACAACAACAACTTGCCCGTTTTCCTCCCTTCATAATTTGTAGTTGGTCAACATCGGCGAGAACACTGTCAGGACAAATTCCTAATCCTCTTCAGGTTTTCGGTTCAGCAGGCTGTCCAAACGGTTTAAATAATACTATCTGCCGCGGATTCTTCTTTGAATTGTTGGCTTTTCTTTCTTTTACATCATTTAATATTTCTTAACTAAATTTGCATCACTGTATTTTGTATCAGCATATTTAACCAATAATATATCTGTAACCCAATTTTATTTGTGGTTTGAAATCCAGGTTTTAAATAATTATTTGTTTCATTATATTTTGAACCAATATTTATTAACTCAGGATAATCTGTATTCCTAATAGTTTGCAAACCATCAGCTGTAACTGCATATCTAATAAGAGATTCAAAAGGATGATCAGATTGTTCTTGTTGAGCTTCAGGAGATTGAGATTGATTAGGTATAATTTCTAGTTGTTTAGGTTGTTCTCTTTTTCTTACTTCTTTAAAGTTTTGAATATCAGGATCTCAGGTTTGAGAGAATCTTGCTTAGTAGGGATAAGATATATAGCTCTAACCCAATTATCTTTTGTCCAAGATTCATCATATTTCGTTCTTACATATTTACCAGTATTTTTATATTTTGCAGCAATATAATAAACTTCTTCCGATCTTGCATTCGCGATAGCATTAAAACAACTTTCGTCAATCTTTCTTGAAGATTATCTTCAGATGTAGATTTGTTTGTTTTAGGTTCAGGTTTATATTTAAAATGTTGCTGTAGCTCTGAATAATAATAATTATTGTTTCATCTAAATATGGCATAAGATCAAGATTATCATTCTGACTTGCTTACCTCCTCTTTTTATTCGAAATAACCGTTTTAACCCGTTTTTGTTTGATATCGGCTTAGTAGTATATTCAGGTTTTGAATATCTTTCTCTGTAACTATAACTCTCAGCAGCAAATGCAGCAAAATCTATTAATTTTATAAGTCTTTATACTGTATTATTGTTTCTGGGGTAAATTTGTCAAGCATTTCAACTTTTTGTTTTAGTTCTGGTTCTCCTCCAACAGCGCCTTCAAGTACTTCTTCATGAGGTTGTGGTGGAAGGTGAGATGCATATATTTCAGCTAGAAGATCTCTTAAAATATGTGTTGTCTGTTTGGTTATTCTTTTTATCTTTTCAGTTCACTTAGAAGTTTGTTTTAATGCCGGAAGAAGATTCTCAGAGGCATCTGCAACTCTTTCAGTAACCTTTGTAACAGGTTTAAAAAATTGTTTTCTTCTTCATGTTCAACTTGTGCTACTTGTAGTTCTTGCAGTTTTTGTTTTAGAGCGTCACGTGCAGGAAGAAATTTTGTAATTGCTTCTAATTTTTCTCGAGCTAATCTACCAGTGTAAGATTCCATTATTGATATTTTAATGATTTAATTACAGTACTGAAATGTCCGGCGGGTAAACAAAAGTGCATTCAAATTTTAAAAAACACGAACGACAAAGATGAAGTAAGAAAATAAACTAACCGAATTAGAGAAACTCTTCGGTGTGGCGTTATTGACCTTATTTTGTAGCTTTCCTAGGAAAGCTTCACTTTTCAAAAATGACGTTTCAGCAAAAGGTCCTTTCACCCTCTCTGCTGCTTGAAGCCACTTAAGAATAAAGGAGAAAACCCCAAATATACAAAACCATATTACTCGAATTCTTTCAAGCAAGTACATCAAGCATAAGCATGTATGTCTGGTACATTGTCTTTTCGAAATTTTAATTTTTATTAAGCAGCAAATATTCTGCCATCACAACTTGTGTACACACTCCCCTTTTGTCACTGTCTCTCTGTCTCTTTCTCTTTCTCTTACAGACGTATACTGAGCCTCCAGTTTATAAAAACGTATGTAAAAGTAGTACTCAAAAGCTATGATACTGTATTTTTTCCCCTTCAAAACCCTCGTCAACTGTATGACCGTTTTTGTAGTCTGCTCTCAGCATACTCACTAATGTTTCTTATTAATAAACGATTATATTATGTAGTATTTTGGATTGGTTTGGTTTTATAAATAAAAAATTCTTATCCCCAAAATAGTACTGATGTCAGGAACTACTGGAAAAACCTGGTTTAAAATAGTGTCTTATCACTAGTGTACAGCAATCATTGAACAGCTCTCTATCAAAATATATGTTTTGTGCAAACATTATCTTAAACTATATGACAAGAAATTCAGTCTGATGTCAGAAATAAATATGTTTAAATATGTGGTTTATATATGTGATGCATAAAAAGATTTGAACAAAAATCTTCTAATCTAACAATTTATGTTCGGTCAATGCGGTATGGTTCACTAGTTAAGAAATTTAATACCCGGTGCTACCCTAGAGTATATTATGCATGTCAAATGTCACTGTAATATTATCTCAAAAAGGATAGACCATACATTTTATGAAAAGTGAACATAGGTAGCTTACATTTGCTTATGAATAATACAGAATTCATGAAATGCATGCTGAGTGAAGCATTGTGTATACTGAATATAAAATAAAATAAAAAGTGAAACAAGAAAATCGGTGCCACTGCCACACACTGATAACTTGGTGTTAAAATCTCCTCATATTCTGAGGAAGACTATTTCTTTCCTGCTTTAAACATATTTGTACATCTGTTTCTTAATCCTTCTGTCCATCAAGTCATTACATGTCCAAAGTTCAAGAAACTGAGCCTGCGTTTTGCCCAAAACTTGTAACATATAACAATTGTGTATATTGTTCCAAAGACAATCAATCTGGTCTTAATTTAAAACGTTTTAAATTGTTGAAATTCCTCCCAGGTTTTATCAGAAAAAAAAACATTGAATGTATGTGAACTATGAGAAATCACTAGCCAAGATAATACCGAAATGGTTACATTCATTGTTACAAAGTAGGATACTAATAAACAATACATTTACAATAACAACAAAAACATTGATAGTAAAGAAAAATAGTTTTAATAGCTGCCCATGTAAAAATAACTTTGTGGTTATCAAATCATATAAACAAATAAGTGGCAGTTAACAGAAAGAGCCATTTTAGTTTGCTCATATCCATCAGAACATTTCTCTGTCCTTATGCCCTTTACAAATCTATTTTAGCAAAATGGCAAAACAAAAATATTTAAATAAGACTCATACAGGTGTATGCAAGTTATGATGGTTATAAGTGAACAAACTCTTAGATTAACTGGATATTACATTAGTTTTTCAATTGCTTCTATTCCTTCTTTGCTTTGTTTAACTTTTGATTTCTAAAATTCGCAATAACTTGCTGAAATTTTCTGACCTTTTAACATAAGGTATCTACTTATTCTTAAATGAAATTAATCCAAAGACTAGTAATACATTGCCTGAAAAGTTCTCAAAAGAGATTATTATTATTATTATTATTATTATTATTATTATTATTATATCATTTATGTGCAGCAAATTGTTTTCCAGTAGTAAAAACAGATATTTCTAGGTCGTCATGGGATATAATGATAACGTGTTCCAATATATTAATAAAAGTAAAACTTAAATCTGTGGGATGGAGCAAATGTATTAGTCTATTATAGTTTAAAGTTGAAGAGCATACACCATACCACTGACAAGTCGTCCATATGTTTTGAAAAAAAGGGTCAACATTATGGGATTATTCGAGTTTAATGTTTGTTATTATTCGCTTCACCCGCTATGTCTGTAGCAAGTGCTAGACATCACTTTTAACTGCACACACACACACACACACTTTATAGAAGAAAATATCTTATCAAGGTTTGTCAAACAGAATTTAAAAAAAACATTTTAATATCTTTTTCAAATAATGTATTCTAATATATATTTTTGCTTTGCTGGCTTTCAACTGTCTCACAAAGAAATATTAAAATGAGATTATTATTATTGTTGTTATTATTCTTCCTTTCCTTCTTTTTCTACTTCTTCTTCTTCTTCTTCTTCTTCTTAATAATAATAATAATAATAATAATAATAATAATAATAATAATAATATAGACATATATAATTTATATGTTTGCAACAAAGTTTTCCAACCACAATAGAGTCCTTTCATTTTGTTTTGCACATGCACTGATGCCTCGAGGTTGTATGTTATGGTATCAGCATTTATTTGAGACAAGTAATTGAGGGAGCAGTCAAGTCGCTCTTACTACACACATCAACAAACGGGTCAAGTCAGAACAATGGTATCATATATTTTTCGGGTTGAATACAAAGGTGGGATCAATCATTGTACAGTGTATGGGTTTAAACATTGAAGGGATTCAATTAATACTACTACTACTACTACTACTACTACTACTAGTAATAATAATAATAATAAGGACTTTGTATAGCGCCTAATCTTTAGATGCTCTAAGCTCTTTACAACATTAGACAACACCTATAAGATAAAAAACATATAATGATATGATTACAAAAACAATCACCATGAAATTAGAAAACATAAAAAAACATGCTGAGAATATTTAAGGTAGGAAACATTATTAGGTCTTTAAGTTTGTTCTTGTAGTCGAAATAAGTTTTGAGAGCACTCTTGAATGGGATCACGGTGTCTTTGTGTCTAAGTTCAGTGGGCAATTCGTTCTACCCTGCTGGGCCCTGGTAGGCAAAAGAATGCTGTCCATATGACTTTGTTGTCATAGTGGGAATAATGAATATACGATTGTCAGAAGAGGAGCGTAAGTATCCTGCTGGTGTGTATACATGCATGAGGTCGGATAGGTATGTTGGACTAGAGTCCGACAGTGAAACGTAGCACAGAGAAACAAATCTGTGTTTGATTCTGGATCGAATGGATAGCCAGTGTAGGGTATATTGCAGCGGGGAGATGTGCCTTGATCATGGTACTCTAAGTATGATCCTATAAGCTGTATTTTGAACTTTTTGAAGTTTCTGGAGCAGATATTGAGATGAACCAGACATAAATGATTTACACTAGTCCAGTCTTGAAAGTACTAATGAATACACAAGTGTTTTAGTGGCATCAACTGAAAGATATTTGCGAATTGAGCTGATGCGTCTCATTTCTAGATAGGCAGCCTTGCATATGTTCATGACATGTTGGTACAATGTGAGAGTACTGTCAAGAGTAACACCTAGGTTTCGTTTGAGGTAAAGGATGTGAATGAGAAAGTCTTTGTGTTGTGATCAGAATGGCCTCAGTTTTATCATCATTCATCTGCTGCTTGTTACATGTCATCCATGATTTCACATGAGAAATGCACCTCTCTACAGCTTGGATGGTAGCATCAACTTCAGTTGGGTGGCTACATTTGTATATTTTGTTGTCATCAGCATACAATTGGTGAGACAGTGGATGATGATCTATAACACTTGAGAGCGACTGAATGTATATAATGAAGAGAACAGGTCCAAGAACAGACTCCTGTGGAACAGCACAACGTAGATCAACTGGGTTGGAGTGTATTTCATTAGCAGACATAATGTGTGTCCTGTTGACCAAGCAGGACTTGAACCACAATAAGGCTGTATCATGAAATGCCAAATACATGTTGGAGATTGCGAAGTAATATATCATGGTCTATTGTGTCAAATGCTGCAGACAAATCAAGGATGATGATGAATGTAATCTTTCCGCTATCCAACGCAGAAAGAATGTCATTAACTACCTTTAGAAGAGTAGTTTCAGTACTGTTGCAAGGGCGATATGCAGATTGTACATTGCAAAAAAGACTGTTTGAATTCAGATGAGATACAAGCTGGGATAGAACAACCTTTTGTAAGATATTTTGTATGAATGGGAGTTTAGAAACTGGGCGATAATTCTTTAAATCGTTATGGTCTAGTGTTGGTTGCTTCAGCAGAGGCTTTACAATGGCAGTTTTGAAAAATGATGGGAATTCCCTTGATGAGAGAGAGGTAATAATAGCATCAGTTAGTGAAGACAATACTGGATCTAAGCACTCAAGCAGCAGTGATGTTGGAATTGGATCATGTTCACATGACGTTCGTGCATTCTTCATCAGGATTGTACGTACGCAATCCATAGAGACAGGTTAAAATGCTGCTAATGGTTGCCGATCAAATTCTGTATCCCAATTGTATGGTGACGACCAGCCAATAGAAATTGTGGTGTCAAGGTTATCTCTAATGGTTTGTACTTTGTCACGGAAGAAATTTGCAAACATGTCCGGATGGTCAACTGGAGAGAAGGTAGTTGGAAGTGGTGTAGATTTGTTCCTTGACATAAGCTTGTTAGTAATCTCGAAGAGCTCTTTGCAGCTGGAACTTTCCTTGATCTTAGTAGTGTAGTGGGCTGATTTCGCTGCATGGACTATATTTGTGACATTCTTCTTACCGGCTTCATAGATTTGCTTATGAGTAGTGAGTCTTGTGGGAAGCCAAAGCCTCTCAGCTTTCCGGCGGTCTCTTTTAGCAGTGCGAAGCTGGTCCTTAACACTGCTATACCACGGAAAACACTTTTGAATTGATACTCTGCACTTGGTAGCTGGGGCATGTTTGTCGAGCAATGAACGCAGGCAGTTATCGAGTTGTTCTGCTGTAGGAGGTAAGCAAGTAGCAGATAAATATTGAGGGTTAGGGACTGATACGTCAAGATGGCATATAATGCAGAGGTGATCAGATGCAAGGTCATGGGATACCAGGGATGACCGTAGAATGTTATCATCAGGTCTATGAAGAATCCAGTCTAAAATGTGACCATGTTTATGGGTGGGTTGGTTAAATGACTCTTTTGAGGTTGAAAACATTAATGGGATCTATGAGTTTTATTGTGTTTGGGTGTCCTGGACAGTCACAGTGAAAGTTGAAATCTCCAAGAATAATCAGGTTGCCACCAATCGAATTTCCATACCCCAGGAGATTCGGAAACTGCTCCAAAAAGAGAGAGTCAGCCAGTTTGTTTTTTCTACTAGGAGGATAGCGGTATAGGCAGAACAAATGGACTGACCTTTGCTCCAGTGTGAGTGTTGTTTGGACTAGTTCAAACGATGTATGGTAGAAATTGAATGCTGTGGTGTGACTAAGACGTTTGATCATGGAGTTCGTTGTGATGACAACAATTCCACCTCCGCGAAAGTTACGGGGGAACGACTTGATGGAGTAACCAGTGGGTGTTAGATGCACACACTTGTGGATTTTAAAAATTCCCCGGCAACATCTTAAATCATTGAGGACTCATGCCTCAGGTCGTAATGATCTGGGTTTGAGTCTTGTGCATGGCTGGTATGGGTATGTGAGAAAGCTACTAGTAGTTTCCCGTGAGTCGATGGCTTTTATCGGGGCTTTCCTATGATCTTCTACTTCTAGTTATACGGGATGCTATGAATAGACCAAAGTTGCCCTGTAAAATGGCAGTAAACCCAAAAACAACATCAACATCAACATCAAGAACAAAACCTTTCATATGGTTAATAGACTTAAATAATATCTAGTTTATCCCTAAACATAAATTATTCGTAGCCCTGCAAGATGATGTGAAAATCCAATGCGTGTTAATTATGTTATTAAATGAGAGAGAAATATATTTATTTTAATATAGTTTTCAATGAAATATCAACAAGAATATTTTCGGATTTAATAAAAAGAAACTAATTACAGACTTTTATATGTTACAGCTGTCTAATAATGTCCAAAATCCCACAAAGTAAAACTACTTGTTTCTCTGAGCATTTTGAAAAATGAATACGGGTTATGTAATTCTGCATGTGGAAACATGGATAAGTGTATGTCTTACTAATATTTCACAAATCCTCCAACACGGCTCAAATGTCTAGATATGATTGAAGATGGTCTATATAACTGCGTAATGGTTGAACATTATGACTACCCAGCTCCGGCTATTGGGAGTTGGTTCATATATAATTTAAATTTATGCTAGGTCTGTCCTTCAGAACACCCATCAAGAGATTGCTCTAATCTGAATAGAGGCTTATTTCATTATTTACAATTAAATTGAAAGAATTTGGTAGGGAATGATTGTTTTGCTGGAATCAGAACTCTAAAATCTAGTGGCATGTATAACAACTCTTTAATTATTTGATATATTCATTTTCTTAATTGATTGCAAATCAAATTCAACTAGAATTAAACACAAAGTGGCAGATGTATATCATCACCTGAATTTAATGTCAAGATCAAAGGCATTGTCATAAACAGTCCAGCTTAGAAGCATCTAATTCAACGCTCGCATTTTAAAGGATTGTCGCCCCTATGGAACCGTCCATAAATGACGTAATGCACCTGGGGGTGTTTAAAAAATGTGACGTCACTTAAAAATGCGCATCTTTAAATAAAAGTACCACTTAATTTTTTGATTGCTTACAATTTATTTAATGACGTTTTAAGTAGCTTCACGCGTGTCGTGCATGTGCTCAAATTAAAATGGACTCGTCTTCGAACTACCAACGCCCCTACTAACCCCAATAGTTGTTTTTTTCCAAATAGCATTCTTCCGTTTCCACTCCGCTGGTGTCGACAAAGCGAGGTTGAATGATCTATTTATCGCCAAACTTACTTAGTGATAAGTGAACTTTCTACGATAATTCGTCCAGCGAATACTTTGAGTTTTGAAAGTGATTTTACTTGATTCAACGTCCTTTTGTGAGTACATCCGAATAACTTGATATTGATTCTTAATTTAAACTAAAAATTACTCAACGGCATGTTCCAGCAGACACGTGTGTCAAGCTAGCAGAAAAAATAAAAATCCACAAAAATAAACTTCCAACTGTTAACGCGGTTGGTGAAAACAGGTTTGTTTTTTAGGGTAGTAAATGACGTTTGTAGTAATGTATAATACAATTTTTTTCGACATGCATACTTTACATATTTCTTGAGATAACTTTAGAGTTTCCTGGTCTTTGGTGCACCCTTATATAAGTGAGAGTGTATCACACCTCTAAGTGTTAAGATGAGTTGTGAAAATGGGTGTGTTGTTTAGGGAAGTTCATGACATTTTGATATCAATTGATTTTTATTATGTAGCTGCTTGTTTCTGGTGGAAGATTTATGTTTATGTTTATATTTTTGTAGATTTATATTTCTGCTGCTAGCTCGACACACGTCAAGCAGACAGCCAGATTCTCAGGGTTTAATGAAAAAATAGTAACATTCTTGTTTGATATTTTTATATATAGTTTTAAAATATGAATAAAAAACATTGCTAATTTTGTAAAGAAGTTTTAATTTTTCTGCTAATTTTTAATTTTAAATTCTTTTTGTGCTTTAAAATTCAACTTAAAAACTTTGATAGAAAAGTAAATAATTTGTAACGGTTGATATTTTTCAGATTTCTGTTATAAAAGATCCTACATTTAGGAAATAGAATAATTAAAGTTTATATATATAATGTTTATATTACAAACAGAATAAATTAAAGTTATATTACACCAATAATAATCTCATTTTTTTAATATCAAGAATTGATCGCTACGATGGATAAAAGTAAAATGTTCCAGTGTCTTTTTGAGGCTTACATGCTAGCATATCCTACAAAGAGTAGAAAGATTTGCAAGGAAGAACTGGTTCAAAAGTGGAATGGAATAAAAAATGATTCAGATTTGCAAGTTAAAGTTGATCACTGGTTGCAAGAATTAAAAACAATTGCCGACACGAAAAAGGATCACTTCTGATGTTTTAGGCTAAACAAACAACATATGCCGATAAAAAAAATTCCAAAAAGGTGCTTGTGGCAAACCCCGAGAATTCTGTGTCGCAGTCTGATGGTAAAATGACCAATGCTCAGGCTGATAATTCAGCGCCTACTACTAGTAAGTCAACAGCATCAAGAATTGCTACAGCCCAGCTGCATTTGCAGTCAGAGATTGACATTCTGAATTCTGATCTCGTTGGCTTGTACGAACGAGAAAACGTGGAATGCTGACACAGGAACAGGATGTAGAACTGAAAGTGAAGAATAAGAAAAAGAGTGAATTGGAAAACCAGCTGACGAAGAAGAATGATGATCAAAAGTTTAACGTACAGGCGTAGTTTTGACTGGCTATTGCAATTCTGTATCATTGATATTATGAACACTGTAGATAGGTCCCAAGATAAGAGTAACGATACCATTACGACTAACCAGATTACTGTAGGTTATTTGGTATAAGTTCACTTTTAATGTTTTCGTCTAGCGCAATATGTTTTTCTATCTCCAGATATTTGCTTATTTTGTCCCTTACGCACGAGAGAGGAGAGGGGAATGGAAAAAAGAAAGGATTCCGATAAAATTGTGTACCATTTTAATTTCAGTCAGAAAACAGGAACTATTCATACTGTTTTTTCCCTTTTTTTCATATGTAATTCATGATTAATGAATGAGTCTAAATTCATCATTGATCTACATGTATGCAGTTGAAAGAATGTTGATATATTTGTATTATTGCGCCATGGGCGTATCACAATTTGAAATACGAATAGAATCGGTATTTCAGTTTGCTTTATATACATATAATTGATACATTTGTTGATTACTAATTATTGTTCTTGTTTTTATATCAGTCAGAACCTGTATTTGATGCTGCGTTTTAATTTGGTTTCAGAAGTTTCATTAAATGTATTTATTAGAGTTACATAGTACTCATATGTCGGTCTAGACTATGGAAACATGTTAGAATTATTGTGAAATTATTCAAATACAATCTGTACAATGCCATCGTGATACACTAAGACAATTAGGATATCATCACAATCTGGACTGCTGGCACATCACTTCAGTTACCACTGGTAGCATTCAATCGTATTCAAGGATATTGGTACATCAGCTCATGCAGTAACGTTAATTAGTTCGAAAAAGTCTTTTATATAGGACCTTTAATACAACGCTTATGATTATTTTAGAGTTAATTAACAATACGGAAAGTTACTCTTACATTTTTAATTTATAACATAGAAAATTAAATTGTTACGTTTTACAAAAAGACAATTGGTTTTTCTACTTTCTGCAACTTAGTTAAAACCATATAGTCATAACATCACACAACGATTTCTAGATGCAGTGCATACAAATGTTATAAAAACCGATTCGTTCTGAATATCGCAGTCAAGTTAACATATTTAGAAACAAAAACGAAAACGTGTCCGTGTAATAAATACAGAACCGCATTCAATTTCTTTTCGGAGTCGAGGCAAAAAACCCGTATCACCCTCTGCTTTTCACTGATAAATGCAGGTTGTTATATGTCACCTGTGACATCGAGCATGGCATAAACGGGCCAATCGATATGAAAACAGATTAAATGTATGGTTAGCTCGGATAATGGGTTGCTTAACATTCGTAACTACAGAAATATCAAAATCTATTTTGTCATCTATTGGATTTAAAGTTACTGATATTAGAACCAAAATGTCAACGAAAGTCAGCAAGCTGATGTCATGCTTTTACTATAAATCGATCTTATATGTAGTACTCACATTTTCATGTTTCGATAATGTTGGAACTGCATCAGTAAACATTAGATTACATGTCTCCAGTGCTAACAAACATAACTAACTGACGTTCAGTGGCTTGATTTACACCCTTACCCGCCTGAACCAATCCCAGAGATAGATTTTACTGTTTAACGTATTATCATTGATCTTTGAAATGTCATCTTTCTTCTTGTTTTGTCTCTGGCATATGTCAACTAATGAACACAAGCTCGTTTATATTAAATTGCAGATTTGGCGTTATGTACCGAAGTTAATTCTGTGTTTCTGTAGGATGTACTATGAAGTAATTGATTGCTCTACAGTCAATGCTTATACACTGTCATACGCAATACAAAATTAATGAATCCCGAGTAGTTTTGGATTTCATTTATATTGTAAAGGTAATAATATTTAAAACGCAATACTTAGGGTATTTGTTTTCTCTTGAAACAAGTGAATAGTTTGGTACGTTCTCACCATTTATCTACGTCCTGCGTCATATTAAAATCGTTTTTTCTCACCCGTGCGACAGAGAAATCTACTTGGTTTGCAAACCTTACTTTTCTTGTCTCAGTCTAGTCATCTCAGACCAGTCGTCTCAGTCAAGGTGTCCACGCGCTCAGAACTACTTTAAAAAAAGAAACCCTTGTTGTTTATGCTGTGGCTGACGTAGTTGTACTAAAATCAAACAACAACAACAACAACAGCAACAAATATATAACAAAAACATAGTAACTTAAGTTAAATCCATCTTTGAGAACACACGATACAAAAACAATTCGAGAGAGAGAGAGAGACAAAGACAAACGCATATGATGTCGAGCTTTATTGTATTATGCTTGTTCGTTCCACACAGCATGGTCAATCTTATCCTATATGCAGGCCTAGATCAGTACATTTTTAAATCAGTCATTAAATGTAGCTAAATCTACCTAACTAGTTTTAAATACTTCGTGTGAAACAAATTATATACAGTTACTACATTTAATGACGCTGACCTGAAAATTACAGTGCTACAGATAGGATAAAATTCTCAATGCTGTGTGAAATGAACAATATAACAGAAAACACTTATCCATGCATATATAATATAGACCTATACACTTCATAGCCTCCCTACTCTCTTAACAACTACGGAAAACTTAGCAACAGCCATAGAAGTGTTATATAAAACATGCTTTTTGTTTCTAATTTTGTTAAGCATCTCCACTGTGCCCCGGTTAAATAAAACATATACCTACAATATTTAATGACAAATAATGCACTTACCAGCCAGAATGAATAATGTATCCGTCAGCACATTAATCCAGAAGCAAATTTCACTGTAGCATTTGCCATATTTCCAGGACAGAAAAATAAATGTTCAAACAATCCGTGAACTTGAAAGTTTAGCACATGGTATTCCGCTGGAGTCCGTTTTTGGAGGGTCTATTATACACGGGGGTAATTTTACACTCAATATTAAGGACAACACAAGTATGTCACACACAGTTGCACCTCATCCAAAGAAAAGAATAGTTATATACGATAGTGACACAGATCTCTAATTACCCATGAATAATCTAAAGAAAGATGTTACTCTTCGTTACAGATTGTACTAACTATACCTACAGTACAGTAGAGCTGAATAACCAATATCGTCTTATTATTTACAATATAACTTTTCAAAGTTGGAACTGGTGAAAAAAAATACGAATTATTGATTGTCAATTTCATATAACATCCATATACTGAATATGATAATACCTCATTATTATGCGACGTTTTATGTTGTTATTTTTCTTTGCTCACGCGTATAAACTGTGTACTTCGGACGCAACGGTCACTCCACAGCCCTCATTAACAAATTTATATTAATGCGCCGCATGTAAACATTGGACGTGAACACTAGTGCAGAATTATTTTTACTTTAAAGGAAAGTATTGGGTGAGAAAAATAATCTACGTTGGGGTTTGGACCGAGCCAAGGAAATCAAAGTCGCGGGTTTATATTATATGTCTCCCCACTCGGGAAAACCTCGTGGGAGACAAATAATATAAACCCTTGACTGGAATTTCCTTGTCTTGCCCAAACCCCAACATAGATTCTATATTTCCTCGTAGAGAGGGCATGACAGGTATGCAACTTTTGTACATATATCGTTTCTACTAGAAAGGAATCATATAGTCAGCACATGGAAAATGCATAATTCTGGCAGATTATATCAGAAGTTAAAGAATAAATTTATCTCATAAAATAATAGCCAGAATTTGAGGTTATAACTATGTTTAACATTTTTATGTTTGTTGTCATCGCCAAGGATTGAATATCCAACGTATATCAATAGAAGAAAATAGAAATAAGATGCATTAGAACAAAGACATTTGAAGAAATGTAAAATAATATAACGGTGTCCATAAAAGGATAAGGTTTATGGGCGAGAGGGCGATACGGGGAAGAAGGAAATAGAAGCAAAAATAATATAAAAAAAATAAACGAGGAATGAAGGAAAGCGAGAGCGTATGTATACAGAAAATATTTTTCCATAATTAATACATATCCTGCTTAAAATAAATGCCAGGATCTAACTTTGAGTACAAACACAATGTCTCATTGAAAATAACATTCATTTTTATGATAGATGCACATTTATGTCAGACATGTATTGTTTAGACAAACCCTTTCTTTGAAACCAGTGAAAGTCTACAGACATTGATACTTAATGGATACATTCATACATAATTAAAATAAAATTTCACTTCTGAAAATTTCATTCACTCGTCTTTTGTTTTGCAGAATCAGCAAGATTAGGTAATGACTAATATTACCGCAAATATTTTGTTATTTATTGCTAACACATCTTTACTAAAGTAAGATTAAGATATTATTTCAAAGTTAATATTGATTTCAATGTTCCGCGAACTCACCACCTTCTGCAACGATAAAACTACAGATAGAAAGAGCTATACATTACCAATTACGAACGTGATTTTATATAACGATAAGCAATACGGGTCATTTTGGGGATGTTTCTATAAAAAAAATTAATTGACACGTGTTCTGTGGTATAAGATGGTTCAGGAGTTATCAGGGGTGCTTAGACGACATGGATAGGTCGCACGAATTCAATTGCACGTGTTTATATTTTAAACGAAACTTGAGTCAAACAGCAACTAATATTCCAGTAACTAAGATAAATTTCTCCAAGCAGAACTCAGACCATCATTTTAATTACCCTCTCATTCATAAAGATAAATGTGTAACATTAGGTTATTACAGACAACAAAACGCGTATGTAAACCAGCACTATTATCACGTGTTTAACGTATCGAATTCTACCACGGTTGTGGTTTTATTTTTTCGACATTCAAAGAGGCATTCTGTTTATATCTCTCCATGAATTTACATGTGCTTTCGACCACACTGCTTTCATATCGAGATACGATTGAATGCCAAACTAAACAATAACTCCATCCCAATTAACTACCCATACACACGAGGTCCAGTTTTGAATATATCGCCAAAGCAAACTTTAAAGTTTAGACAGTAACTACATTGTTGTGTACTAACCAGTAAGCATTTAGCCCTAGTCTGACGAAATGTATCCACTTACACTGGGACCATTTCAAAGTAATCCCTTACTAACGAGAAATAGTAAATAAAATGCTCAATAAAATTAGTCCATAAAGTCTGCAGACCAAAGTGTTTTCGTGTCTAATATTATGTCAATATCGTATTTAAATACTTACAAGTGAACACATGATTTCAAACTGGAACATAAGACCCCGTTACTGACCTTTAAAATGCCTAATTGCGAAATAGAGGATCACATGATCATGCTTACATATAAAAGGCATGTAGCTCCTATATACCCTTGATAAGAACCAATCATTTTACTCCGAGAATAAAAGTTGTTTACTAGACCCTCAATCAAGGTCAGGAACTAAGTCAAAAATAGAAACAAGTGTTCTATTATTAGGTATTTATTGAAAGATTCAGGTCAAACTGAATTTTCTGGAAAATATCAAATTCCTTGTAAATAAAATCACATTACATTGACATGTAAAGAAAATAAAAAGATTCCAAAATACACAAACAATCAAATCAAATCAACCACAAATTAAATCAAATATAAATTAAATCAAATATTCGTGTAACAGTCTAGCTCTCAATGTTTTAACTCATGACTAGTGATTGTGTCCGACGTGTTGGCATCTTTTAACTCATTTGTCTCCACAAAGCTTTGATTTCTATGCTTCTAGTTGATTTGAGTATGTTTGCAACATTACCTTGTCTACAGTGTTTCTAAACGTTTGAAGTATACGGAATGATGGAACTGGTTTACTAGAAAATATCGTTGTAAGCGGTTGACACCGTTGAATGATTTACCAGTGATTTCTGATGATGAGTCCTAACGTAAAGATGAATAGTATCATTTCAACATCTGCATCCTAGTATTTTAGATATTCAGCAAGTTTTATTTCAGGGATATGTTATTTTCCATGGCGTCTTTAACGGCTTTGCTGTTTATCCACTTTGTATGGTTCAGGCTTAGTTCATTGCATATCTCATTTCAAGACAGAGATTTGCCGGTTGCAGAGCCTTAGGTGGCAGAGAACCGATAACGTTGGCAAACACATGATGAAGCTTCGTACTCTGAAAGCCCGAGAAGAAACCTTTGTCGACTTAAAATAGTATATTTGATTGCAATAGTCCATACTCATGTATATATATATAACTAACTAAAGTATGTTATGATGTATTGGCAACTTTAATGGCTATTTTCCGTTTTAGGGGATAACAAGTCATCAAAGGCCTCTGAATATTTAGTTGTAATAGTGATTGCTGTAAAATTGCATTTTTACTTGTAGATATTGATGTTTTGTGTCTCCCCAGAAGTGTCTTTGTTTGAAAAAAGACGCAGTGTTATTGAATATAAACGTGCTACATATATAAAAAGCAACATGGGAATATAACTATCTTGTTACCGTATGAATACATACAAATCTGCTTCTACATTTCCAGTTTGGTTCTATCTATCATTGACCCCATACGCCATTGTCTCCATCGTAACAATTCTGATAAATCCTAAGTCAATACCTACTCTCGGTAAAACACTGCCGGGAATTTTAGCGAAATGCTCAGTCGTTTGGAACCCTATTGTCTATATGATACGAAATGGTGAATTTCGAGAGTCCGTCTTTTTACGCTTTTCGGAATGTCATGCCATACACAATTTGCAACACATCAATCGCCTATAATTCAAACAAGTCCTCAGGTGATACTTGTGTGAGTTATTTATATTCCAGCGTAGAAAGCATTCCATCAGAATCGTTACAAGATCAAGGCTTATTTATTATCATGTGTCCAGAAAAAAATAGTGTTTCACAAAGACGCTTCATTATCAGTCCGTTTGTTATCAGCGAGAATAATTAAGTATCAGAGGAAAGGAATTAACTGACATAAAGAGACCAATATTCCCTTCGTTAAAGCAATATTCTTGGGGAGAAACTTTAATGTGAAATTATTGTAAATTCAGAGAGAAATATTGTTCTTGGATTATAATAATGTGATACATCAAAAAACTCTAAGCACATCGCCAAAATTCAGGTTATCGGCACATCGACACTACATGTACATCAATAAATACGTTCAATATTGGAATTTAATTGGAATACCACTGGAAATTGCAATTGTAACTCTATACATTTGGACTTGTGATAAACGTTTAGGAGTACATGGGATATAATACTCAATACCAGACATAGAACATTAAACAAATTTAGAGAATTATTTATAAGAAAATGTGTCGGCTGTAAATAAAAAAAATATTTGTGCAATGTTGTCTTCTTGGTTTTAACCGCTTGGTTTCAATGCTCTAAGGGGGCATGTCTAGTAAAATTCATTTTTTTCTTGGCTGGGGAACTCGAGTTGAGGTTCTGAGGAATTACAATAAGTGTGGCCAAGGGAGGAGAAGTGTTCTGCGACTGGGCTTCTGTATATCTTCTTTGGCATCCAATCAGATCTATGAAGGTTGGTCCTTTGTGTAGTTTTTCAGTTTCTCCGAGATACGGAAGGCTACAGAACTTACATGTGATGAGATACACGACATTCTCTGTTTTGTTTGGATCATATATGTTTGCTCTAGTCAATGTGCTAGAAAATGTTCTGGTTTCTATCATGTGTTGGCAGGTTTTGTACCTTTTATCGCCACAGAGGCCAGATTGACAACGGTGGTCTTGAGTAGTGATTGGCGTTAGCTTCGCCCTATGTAGGATGTCCTTGAGGTTTTATGGTCTCCGGTAGGCGACTACAGGTTTGTTATGGAGGATCAACTTTAGTGCGTACGAGATTCCACGATGTTACCTACGTTGGGGTTGTCTGGATGGTAGGTCAGGATAAATATTCGGATCATTACTGCTGGATGCGGATTTCCGAAAGTGCTCCCACTTCCACCTTGACGCCCCATTAAGATACGAAAATTCAGTAACCTTGATATTGGCTGGTAGAAAATACCCACGTGGTGGTCTGTCTATATGTTGTTGAGGACCACGACTGGGTGGATTACGATGGCACTGATGAGACATCGTTGTTGAATTTACTCCACATGTCCCTGTACACAGAAGTGGTTTTGTGCAATGAAAGTTACAAAATTGCAAGTTACTACCAAATCAATTTGATTTATCTGTGGCGTATATTCTGTTTACACTTATGGCAGTGCATCGACACAACGTAGGCCGTCAAGAGAATTACCGCCGTGTGATTGACAAAGCCATGTCGCGTATTAATAGGAAAATGCGTTCAATTAAAGGAGCCGAAAGTGTATAGCAATGGATAAGTGGCACTCAGACCCCGTGTTTAGCAAGTACAAAGGTTATCGTTGGGAATCACCAGTATCGGGTACAGCCACATTACCGTTTCTGGGACCGACATCAGAAGAATGATGTACCATTTTTGTTTTGTGTTTGAGACTTCTTGTAGAATCATGACTGTGTGATGTGTCACAGACCACGTGAACGTAAAGAAATTCGACAACCGCTTAGAAAATTAGAAGTGGTTACGAAAGGCGAAATATGCTGTCAGTAGTGAAGTGGGCCGGTATAGGGTCTATGGGAATTAGCATTAAAAACACCCCTGGGCCACTATAGGGTCTATGTAAATTTAACATGGACAAAACCTCTGGGCCGATATAGGGTTTATGGGAATTAAAATGGACAAAAATCTTGGGCTGGTATAGGGTCTATGTAAATTTAACATTAATCACCCTGGGCCTGTATAGGGTCTATGTAAAATTGAAACAGGGAGAGTCTCTATTTTTTTTAAAAAAAGTAAAAGGGGTAGGCAATTGAAAGTCTATCTGTTTTCGAGAGATTGGAATGGAACTGAAAAGGGCCTTTGGGTTTCTTCTTCTTCTAACTCCTTAACTTCTTTATCTATCCCCTTATTTTTTCCATCATTCCTTTCTTCTTCTTCTTTTCTGTTTCCGGTATCCAGTCCGGGTGACCCATGGCTCGGAACTTCTGTTGGATTTTCATCCAGTTAGCGTTTAGTTTCTCTAGTTCTTCCTTTTTCTTTCTATTTTCTTCTTCTTTTATATCTTTTGCCCACCTGTCCTTTATTTTCTCCACTTCTTCATCTATCACCTTTCTCATCTTTTCTTACCCTTTTTCAATTGTTCAACACTCCTTTTGACAAAGGGCCACTCTGACCTTTGTTCTATCTCTTCCAAGAACCTTCTTACTTCTTTTACCTTCTCCATGACCTCTTTTATTGTCCCCACTCTGACATAAGGGGGATATATCAGCCCTCTCAATCTCTTTACTTCTTCTTCAATTAATCACTCTATCATCTCCCTGGCTAATTTTAGTTCGTTCACGTAGTGCAGACTTGTTCTTAACTTCCAATCTCTTTTAATCCTTTCAACTCCATATTCACCATCCACCATCCAAAAATAAACATGCCTTAAATCATTAAACAGTTGGGACACTTCCATCTTCCTTTTTTATTCCTTAGAATGGTGCGAACGACGAACTTTGTGGGTTCTTATAGTTAAAGTGCAGACGTGAAGGAAAACATCCCCCTAAAACAAAATTGATATTACCTAGATTATCACCTAAAACGCGCGGACGTGAAGGAAAACATCCCCTACTTTTCTCATCTCATATTATATACTATTCACATACGTGAAACAGCAATAAACAAACCCCCAAATCTACTATTCACAAGCAAATCATTAAAATTAAACCCAAATCTACTATCCACACTAACCAACTTAAGCTCTTACAAAACCCAATAATCTACTATCCACACAAACGTACGTGAGCGCTTACAAACACACAAACACACACAAATACAAGAAAACAGAGTCAGTGTTTATATTCACACTACTCTACATACACACATTGGCAAATGGATTACTATTTCTTTTCTAAACGTTTGGGTAGCCCTGAAAAGGGCTGTTTGTTTTTGAACTCCAGTGACACCTGGTTAATGATGGCACCTTCCAGGCCTGGCACCACACACACATCTTCTTTCCCAGTCTCCTTTTCCCTTTTTGTCTTGGGAGTGCAGAGGCGGGATGATTGGCTTCATCAACCCAATCCTCTGTCTCTGGTATCTTGTAAGTCATCCTCTCTCCTATTTTCTTTTTCCCCTCTTCCCTCTGTCTTCTCTCCTTCTCTTCTTTCTTTATCCTTGCCTCTTCTACTATGGCCTCTGCAACCAGCTCATTCACTATACGCCTGGCATATTCCAGGTGTACATGAAGTTCGAGCAGTTTTGCTAGTCTGGTGTTCATTCTCTTGATCAATCAACAAGGGTAGCTAGACTGCCGAGCGTTTTTCAATTTATACTAAAAGGGCGGACGTGAAGGAAAAATCCCCCTAAAACAAAATTTATCTTACCTAGATCATGACCAAACAACGCGCGGACCTAAAAGAAACACTCACTGACTTTTTCATACTACCCATTACTATTCTAAAAATGTTCATTTATATGAATGTTCAAAATATACTATCCACATACGCAAAGCAATCAAATCAAACCCCAAATCTACTCTCCCCACACGTCAAACAGCAAAAAAAAAATGATCATAATCTACTATTCACACAAACGTACGTGAGCACTTACAAACACACAATCATATACACAAACACATACACTCACACTATAAAAAAGAGTCAGTGTTTATATTCACACTACTCTACATACACACATTGGCAAATGGATTACTATTTCTTTTCTAGAGGTATGGGTAGCCCTGAAAAGGGCTGTTTTTTTTTGTTTGCTATGGCAATCTTTTAGTTTCTAAGAATGCGATGTCCTCTGACGATAGACTTTCTGACGATAGGTCTGCTTCTTCGGAAAGAGAAGAACTCTTTGGTGTCGATACGGCAATCGACAAAGCCTCTGTCAGCTTCAGGTTGCTGCTGCTGCTGCTGCTGCTGTTGTTGCTGTTGCTGCTGTTGCTGCTGTCTCTGAAGTCTGTACTTCTCTGTCCATTCTTCTTTCTCCCTGTTCACTTCTTCTCTGAAGAGCTCTTCTATCAGGTCTTCAGTGATTTTTAACATTCTCACATTCTCTATTTCTTCTGGCTTCGGTATCAGACTGTGTCTGACCCTATGCAAATTCACGTAGGCTTCGTTGAGCTTAGCTAGTTTGGAGCACATCTTCTTAGGAGGATGAGTCGACAATGGATGGTTAGACTGGAAACAACCCCGGTTCTTATAGTGAAAGCGCGGACGTGAAGGAAAACATCCCCACACGGATTTCGAGTCGCAACGTTCAGTGAGTGTCATGAGAGGGATAGTAAGAAATGAAAGAGCATCAATCCAACATTCTTATAGCTAAACAAAAGACAAAGGCATTTTTTCTAAACACAACATTTTTTATTCAAAAATCACTTAACACTAAACAACAACTATAACATTTTTAACAATAATCCAACACTATAACATCAAACAATTTTTTCAAATCACAATCATTTTTTTCTCAATGGACAATCTATTTTAAACAGGGCTGACAACGTTGTGAATGAAATTGTGATTTCCACTGTTGGAAATCATTAGGCCATTGATGGACACTGCGTTTCCTAGCTTGAGACAAAAGATAAGCATAATGGTCACAAAACCATCGATCTACTTTCACATCGTTTCTAGCAGAAGAACGAGGATCAAAATGAGTCACTAAATGTTCTAAGGAATAGCCCAGGCTGCGATGATGCAGAAAATACACACAGTACTGTCCACACACCAAGGAATCTGTGCCTTGTAATTTCACATTATTGAATCGGGTGGTTTGAGCATTTCTTCTCATAAAGTCAATGATATCGTCTTCCAAAGGGGGCAATCCGTACGAATCGAAATATTCCACACATCCTTCTTGAGGAAAGTAAACGGCTACCCTGTGGGTTCCTGGGAGATGACTTTCGTCCGTGTTGATCACGTAAGCTTGATGGTCTTTAGGTTTGCGATGAGGGAGTTCATCTTTAGCACAGACGACAGGATTCTAAGAAGCCGTGTACGAACTGTGGTTCAAAAGGTAATAAAGTTCCCAGGTATCCATGTTTTGTGTAGTTTTTTTTTCTTCACAGGTAATGATAAGTGATCAATTCGATCCTGACTTTTTGCTTGAAAATGTCTGACAAGTAAAAGGCGTTTAGATCCGACTTCTTACTCTGGTCCAAGAGAGATTCGATGCGACGGCACTCCAGAGACGTTAATGGAGGAGAAGAATGTTTATCCAAGCCTTTATACCACTCGTTCAACACGAATTCTATCTCGATGTGATCCCAAGCTCTGTCCAGATATTCGTCCAATTTTTCTTCTTGACTCAACATCAGACATTTGTCGTGTTGAATTTGACTGGGATGATCGTTATGACATCCATAGCACTCTTCCTTGATGAATTCTTTCATTATATCTGCCAGGAATGTAGCAAAACAGGAAACTAAATGGGCTTCTTGTTCTGGCCATCTTGACTTCATCATGATAACTTCTTCGTCTTGGGATTCTTCTTCTTCTTCCCCGGTCTCCTCAGATTCCATCTCCAAAGTTTCTACACTAGGTAAAGAGGGATAACAGTCTTCCATGGCTTCTAATAGTCTAGAATGACTTCTCTCAAACTGTTGATTTCTATGGTATTGTCAAATTCTGCATACAGAAGGACGTTCACTGTGTGATCTGGAGGTGGATTTGCAAACTGAAGTTCCACAGGAATCTGACCCGATTTTATACGGTGGAAATGTCCCTCGTCGCTGCCTTGGTCTAAAGTGAAATCAAAACCCCACAAAGCATAGCCTCCTGCATAATCGTCGTACGAAATACCGTGACTGGTGTTGGTTCCTAACTGTCCGGTGGCTTCGTACAGGGACAAGTACGATCTCAAATAATTCTTCGCGACACCAAAGTTGGGCTCAAAGGGTCCGGTACACAAGGTCTTGCCGTCGCGACTGACTTCGATCTTGGACACATTGTAATGTTGAAACTCAAAAAGATTTTGATCGTGGGTTCCGTTGAAGGCTGAATTCCTGACGATACCAACAATCAAACGCTTGGGTAACTGTCCTTGGAACAGTTGATCTCCGATCATAGATCGCTGTCCAGCGGGAATGGTGAACGTTTTCACTTCTACGCGTCGTATCGGATACTTGGCGGTCGTTCTGCTCAACGTCTGACTGACGTCGTTTCCCACTTTAGGTAACACTTCCACACGACGCACGTAAAGTCGGGCTTCTTGAATGATAGTTTTGTATTCATTGGCATGGGCCATCAAATGGAAATCGGCACTGTTACGATTCAGTCTCAGACGGATATCCACCCCGTTTAGTAAATACTTTTCTTGTAACCACATGTCCAAATGCAAACGATCCATCAGTTCTAAACTTCACCCTTGCAGAATTTTCTTACGACGGTCGTTAAACCCCACATTGTGAGGATTGTCATCATCTGTTAAGACTGTGTCGCTAAACGTGGCTACACCTGCCGTGTCAGGTTTCCATACCACGCAAGCATCCAGATGAGTATTCTTGGCTTCTTTTCCGTACGTCAAGAGATTTTCCAGGTAGGCACGATATGGGTAAGTATCCATGCTGCTGCTGACCAGTTTGTTATTCAAGTACAAGTCCACTTCGCTGACCAAAGAATGTATGAAATTGTTGACAGGAGCTACTCTAGCATCGCCTCCTGGATTGGTGTTGTCCGTTTTGATCACTTTGACTTTCAAATACAGGTAACTGCTATTCAGATCGATGTAATCTTCGGGCTGACCTTTGATTTCAAACTCGATGGGAGCGGAATCCGTCAAAGAGGAGACGGGGTGAAATTCCACCCACTGGGATTCTTGCATGGTCATCATGGTGGGGGGCATGGCAAACAGATCTAGTTCCGACTTGGAACAAGCGCAAGACTCTCGGTGCATCATTTTTCTCTGTGTCTCAATAATCGAAAACGTCTAAGTCTCGGACGGTTCTTCTTTTCTTTGCCTTTCTAGCTTTAGACGTGTGAAGTCTGGTGAAAGGGTGTTTTCTTCGTCGTCTCTTTCTGCCTTGTCCTTGCTGAATGCCTGACTCGGTAGCGTGCAGGGCATTTATAGGTGTTTCTCGTCGGCCCAAAATGTCTTTGTCAGTTTGCAGCAAGACATTTTTGCCTGCCCTCATGAAGGCTTCTTTAGGATTTTGTTTGTCGATGATGACATTTTGGAGAAATTCTTTGCCTTGTGTCAGTGCCGCATCTTTCAAGGCGTGCAATCCTCGTGTCACCATCGGTTTCAACACCGGGGCCACCGAACGAAGGCCGATTTTAACATATCTTCTAAACCGTGTCCTCGCTGTCGAGCAACCCCTTGGTACACTGGATACATGACTTACAACTCGTGAGAGAACCGTTTTCGAAAATGGAGTTTCACCGTGACCTTTCCTTTAGTGAATGGAATATTTTGTCCCAGATCTCCTTTTATCGTAATGTTGACCGCGTCCAAATAAGACTTGCTGACAGGCAAATAGTGAGGATGTACAAATTCGCGGTGAACGTGGTAAGTGTTTCCACCTTCCTCGTCAGTGACCGTGGCAGAATCCACTTTGAAAGGAATGACACGCAGTAACGGCACAGAGGTGTGTCCCACCACGTTGTACTCCACCACATCGGAGTACACAAACATCAAATTCAGTCCTTGGTTCAGTTCTACCGGGGCACGAAATAACTTGCTAAAAGACTCGTTGTGGTAAATGATTGGTAATTCGTTTTTCTTGAGCATGACCATTCTCATGTCCATGTCTCCGCCCAACATGTCAAACAATTCAGGACAAAATAAAATGGACATGATTTTACTCCCGTCAAATTTCATCAAGAAACGACGAGATGTTTTGTGGTATTCCATGGTGACACTTTTTTGACACTTTCCAAAGCTTTCAGAAACACGACATTAAACCTGGAGGCTATGGTGCTCACCAAATGTTGACCACTAAAATAATAGCCTGGGGGAATGAACAAGTGATAGGTGGTGTACTTTTGATTTTGTGTGCCAAGGGGTTTGATGTTATATTTGCCATGGGTATCCAAGTACAGTTGCATTTGCTCGTCATAAACTTCCACATCAAAATAATTTTGATTGGGAAGGACATTGAGGACTTGGGTCGGGTGAATGATTTCTACTAAAGCCACTTCCCAATGGGCTTCGTGATCTAATGGGATGGTCTGAGGTAATTTGGCCGTGTAACTGCACAACGTGTTCTTGGAAAACACCTCCATGGAACTGTCACTGGGTAAGGTTAAGTAAAATTGGTTTTGGTGACTCATAATTCCAGAGTTCTGTGGCTGTCCGAGGGGTTACTGGACGTCAGAGGCGTGTCTCCGCTCAAAATAGGGTTGTTGTTGTTGTTATTGGAGTGGTGACTGACACTGCCACTGGACACAAGGTTCCCGATGTTCCCGTTGAAGAGAATTACTGGGAGGGATTGGGAAGCAGGTAACCGATGCAGCTGCTCAATAAAATGGTCCACAATTGTTTGTCTCCTTGTTGCAAACTTAAATTGGCGATGGCTGCCCCGATGACACAATATACCACGAAGATTTGGCAGAAAAAGACGATTTGCGTTTTAGGCAGACGTTCTCCACACCACACCCACAAAGGTTGTTTTTGTAAATCTTGTGGAGAAGAACTAGGTGAAGGAGTGGTCGACGTAGCTGCGTCTGTGTGAAAGGGCATGATGGTCACTTCTTTTTATAGTCGATGACTTGCGAAGCGTCGATCCAAGAATCAAAACTGGGTGGATATCCTTTCCAACGTACTTTGACTTCTTTGACACGTCGTTTGCCCACTTTACGGGTTCTGCGTTCGAGAATGCTTTCAATGTCGTACACGTCGTCTTCTTTTTTGGTGACACGTTGTAACTCGGGTAAGTAAAACGTTCCTTTGAGCACTTCTCCGTTCATGTCTTCCAATTTATAGACGGCAGGATAACGGCCATGCACTCGTCCAGTGACACGAAACAATTCGGTCGTCCAGTTAGGTAAGTAACCTTTGTCGAAAGTGAGTTTGGTTTTGCCAATGCGCACCCAATCTCCTACGGTCAACACTCCACTTTTCTTGGGGACAGCCCTCGTCGGGGACGTACCAAACAGGCGCTCAAACACCAACACTTCGTTGTCGGGAGTCACTTCTTGCGGGGCACGTACGATGCTTCGATGGTTAGATTGGTTGTACGCTTGCACCAGGTGCGGTAAGATGTCGATGTACTTCAGAGTGTCATGATGCGTAAAATATTTCCACATGAGTTCTTTCAAAGTGAGTTGAAAACGTTCCACGATGCTGGCTTTGGTTTCAGGATTCTCGGTGGTAAAAGAATGGATGTCACGTTTCTTTAATTCTTTTTGGAAAGCTTGGTTCAGAAATTCGGTGCCTTTGTCCGTTTGCTATCGAAGAGGGTGACGACCGCTTCGTTTCAACACTCGTTGCAGGGCTCGCACTAACTCGCTGATCGATTTGGAAGTCAAGGGTACGACCCAGGCAAATTTGGAAAAGACGTCGATGTCACAAAACAAATATTTGTAGCCGCGATTGTGCTGTCCAAATAAGAGACATCGGCTAAATCGGCTTGCCATTGATGATCGATGCCTTCCACTCGGGTGCGACTTCTGGAAACCTTGCGTCGAATGGGTTTGTGTAAAGTGTAGGTAGCTTGTTCTTCTAACCATCGTTGCACTTGAGGTAAACGGAGACTTTTCAGTCGCGTTTTGGCAGCACGATACAATTTTTGAACTCCTGCGTAACCTGCAGGATGGGAGGGATCGTAGTAAATACTGGCCAGCACTTTTTCCATTTTTTGTGTTTCTTTGTTAATAAGACACCCACTCTTGGAGGATGCTACTCTTTTTCTCTTGCGGTATTTTCTTGGATTGCAATGCTTTGCGTGTGCGACCGGCAATATGTGTCGAAGAGGAGGAGGATGTCGGAACAGGGGATATCGGTTCTTGCTTCACTTCTGTCTTCACTTCTGTCTTCACCTTCTTTTTTTCTTGTGATGAAGAAGGGGTGGTCATCATCTTTTTAATCCATCCAATTTTCGAGGTAGGTGGTGTTGTTAACTTGCGTACTTTTTCTGGTGGAGTTTGAAACCCTTCTTCTTCTTCTCCTTTTTCTGTCTTGGTCACTGGTAGTGGTGGTAGTGGTACTGGTGATGGTGCTGGACTTTTCATGAAGGTCTTAAAATCTTTCATAGTGGGTAGAGCTGTTTCGTCTAAGGCTTTCTGGTGAAAGAGTTGCAGTAGTTGCAAGAGTTGACCGTACTTTTGTGATTTTTCTGTTTCGGACAAATCTTGGCGATCCATCAAGGACTGCAATTCGTGTTGTAACTGGGACATTTCGATCAAATTGGGATTGGGAGGTAAATGCGGGATGCCTTGTTCTTGCCACCGATGGTATTCCATCCATCGTTTGTAAGGCACTAAAGCTAGCTTTCGTCCTTCCATGGGGTTGTCAAGGGTCGATTCTGAGATCTTGGGACTTCAGAGGGCCTTTTTATCTTACTCCAACCAGTCCTCCCAACATGGTTCCCAAGACTCCTTTCAACAATGGGCCTAACAAGAGGGGTAAAATTCTTCCACGTTGGACCAACATCTTCTTCTTTTGACGAAGGGGGATTTTCTTTGAACCATTTGACGAAGAACGTGACGATGTTTGCATAAGCATTGTTTCTGGTGTTTGGACAAAGGGATAGTGCCTTTCAAGACGTTCAAACAACATTCGCACACGGTATCGATGACCTCTTTGGAGGCCGTTTGAATGAGTTTTTTTCGTAGGGGTGGAGAAGCTTTGGACAGGACAGATAACATGTCCCCATGTTTGACTAAACGAGGAGGCAGTCCTTTCCTTTTCTTTCCTTGGGGTTGTTTAGAAGAGGGATGTTTTCTGGAGGGTGACATCTTTGAGTCTTCAGCACCAAAAAACACTGATGCCCTACTCGGTCACACACCTTTTTTATACTGGAACGCGTCGCCACTGATTGTCTTTACGTCGTATCAACTTCAGGACAGGCATGACACGTCGTGCAGGGGTACGTAACGGACTAAATCGAGCCAGTTCTTGCTTGGACAAATCCAGTAAACTTTGTAACATGCTCGATCTTTCTTGGACTTTGATTTTGGGAGAAGGCACTGCCACTAAATTGGAGGGTCCTGCCACTGGGGAAGTCCTTGGGGTCATCAACGGAGAAGTTCTTGGTGTGATCAACGTCTCCAAGTACTCTTCAGTTCTTGGTGTCATCAACGGGGAAGTGAATGAACTTGAGGCTGCCGGAGACGCGGTCACCGCCATGGCAGGTCGTGGTTTGCGAGTGTAAGGTTGCGTCCTGGCCGAAGTGCCTCTCTTGCGACTAGTTTTCTGTGGACTTTTCTTTTTCTGGGGACTTTTTCTCTGCTTCTTTTCCTGGGGTCTTTACTTCTTCTTTTTCCGGGGTGGTGTCTGGTAAGAGGAGGGTCCCGCCACTGGAGACAAGGGTCTCCTTGGGGACCTGGTCTTTTTCTTCTTCTTAGAGCTTCGTTTGACTTTTTTCTTGCGGAGAACTTTGGGGGCATTAGAATCCCATCTTAAGAGAGAGCGTATGATGACCCCTGCTAAACTACAACTCCCTCCAGGTTTCAAAATTATTTGTTTTTTGGTTTGAGTGTCGATGCGGGGATCGGCCAGTTGGGTCAAAGCGACTTTGTTTCGATCAAAAAAGCGTTTGGTTTGATGAGGAATCTGAATGATCCTTTGCAGTAATTGACGTGCAGTCACCGTGAACCATCGTAAGACTTCTTTGAGACTAGCTTCTAAGACACGAGCTCGTGTTTGTGGATCTTTTTCTCGACTGATGCCATACAAGGCACGAATCAATTTGACGGGAAGATGCGACTGAAGGGACGTCATGTTCAAACTGTGTGAGACAGACGAAAAGTGTCTGAGGTTTTTATAGATTTTTTTTGTGGAGTGAAGTTAAGTCGAGGACGGAGACGTGTACAGGACAGGCCCTCCGTCCTGGCACCAGTGGTGAAACAAGTGGGTACGAAATCGCAAATCATCGGGGGTCGTAGGTTTCAAATCGACGAGTAAATAAGCGTGTGGAGTTTGAGTGGCATCGTCGTACGCCTGAGTCAGCCAAGGCGTTCCTAACTGTTTGGCTAAGACTTGCACTTGCGATTTATCTCGAGGGCTTTTAAACAAGACCACGTAATGCGCATTGAGACTGATGGTGCGATGGGCTTACTTTGTTGAAACAAATTTTGGGTGATGTAAACGACACTGGCATTACGATGATGCCCTTTGCGCGTGAACCACAGCTTAATTTCTTCTTCGTCTTCTATTAACATGTCGTCAAAAATGACCAAATGGGTTTGACGGGGGTCAGAGACGATGCCGTCGTCTTCTTTAGGAATGTCTTCCACAAACACGATGGAATCGCCTTGACTTTCTCGCAAGAGGCTGTACGCCGATTCCCATTCTTTGTAACACTACACGATGCGTTGATGTGGACGATCGATCAAATGATGTTTACGTTCGATCAAACGTTTGACGAATTTGGTTTTGCCTGAACCGCTAGGTCCAGCAATGAGCATATTAAAGGGATGGCGAAGATACAAAGCCTCCCAACTGGCACGATCTAAGTGTTCGTCGATGACTTTGACAGTGGAAGAAGAGGGAGCAGAGACAGCAGAGGTAGCCATAATATTGGGAATGTCACTTGTGACACGAAAACAGACAAGACAAGAGTTTATATACTTCCTTCAGGACACGTTTGTTGAATGTTTTAAACATGAACACGAAAGACAAAAATACATAAAAGCCAAAGGCTTAAGTACAACGATAAAAGGCACATGATAACCATCAAGGTGGAATAAACACAAGTGTCTGTACAACATGTTTTGGGTAATGTTCTGACCAGTTCTATAGGGGGTAAGGACACACAAGTGTCCTCCCGAAAGGGTTTTTCAGGCATGTCCACGACAGTCCTGTCCTGGGTGATGGGTTCCTCTGGCACTGTCACTAACACAGGTTGAAAAGTAACTTTTTTCATCGGACGTTGAAAGGAAGGATCACAACTCTCTTGCATACTGGGCCACTTCTTGGGTCCAAGCCTCAAAATCCCATTTTTTCCAGGCACGGACATCTGTCCAGTGGGGGTGTAAGTCACAAGCTACACATACATCGTCATACACGTCTTGGGTAGCTAAAAGTTGACGAATCTTTTTGTCCCGTAGAGGTCGAGAAGTATCCAGATGAAAACGTAAGGCTTTGAGCAAAAGGAGTCTCTCGTGAACATTTAAAGGCACCACTTTCATGTTGAATGGGGTGGTAAATACTGTTCGTAAAGAGTCCACAAGGAATCGGCTTTTAAACGAAATCCCAGAAAACAAGTCACTAAGACACACTATGCTTCGTCCCAAATTGAATGGATACAGTTCTTGTAATAATTGATGGTAATGATCCACGGTTTGAATATGGTCATTGAGTTCCTTCCACGGAATCTGTTCAATCACATGTGATAAAGGTCGTGGCATGGATTCCTGTTTTTCTAGTCTCTTCGTTTCGGAAGCAATACACGTACTTTCTAGCCAGAGATCTTCGTTCTCCAGTGGGGAATCTAAATCTTGAATACTGTAACCTAAACTTCAGAGTTTGTTTAGAAGCTTCCTCTTCCTCTAAGTAGATTCCACGTAAAATATGTTGGTAATCCTTTAACTTGTGTTCCTCAATGCGTTGCACTAGGTGAATCTCGAAGTAACCAAAATGATCAACACGTGGATTGAAGTATTGAACAAGGTCTGACCACTGAAACAATTTCTGACGAATCAGTTCTTTTATACCATTCAGGTACCAGTGGTTAAAGATCTGGTGACGTAACGGATGCAACTGTTCTTTACGTTTGACTTGTATTTTGACCAGCTCTCGGTAAATGCGTTCTCTCAACTCCACAGGCAAAGCAAGAATGTTCCTTAGGAAAGCATCCATGAATAGGTCAGTCCGTACAATTCACAATCCTCTCCTAGAACAAAAGTAATCCACATAGTGAGTAATTTCTGACCACAGCCACTCAGGGTAACGTCCAAGAATCTCACTGAACTCTTTTAATGTAAACGGTTTAGAGTAATATAATAGGATGAATGCACCCTTGACCCAGAGAAATCTAACACACTGGTTGACTTTATTCACTTTCCTCTTGTGAATTTCTCGGCACAAAAGTTCTTCAGTCACCCATTGAGATTTCACTCTGGCAAGCCCCTGCCAAACTTCTTTGTAAATCTTTTCTTGCAGTTCTTTAGGTAATGATTCAATATCGTTTTTGAAATGAAGTTTAAATACTGGTATCGGTGATGTCCAACATTTGACTCCTAGCCAATCTGGTTTCTTCTTCTTCTTCAACGACATGGTAAGTTACTTTAATGTCTCGGTCCCACTAAGGGTAAGTAATGACAATTCGGTGACCATCGAGCATGCTCTAGGTAGGCCGAATCTTGTGGTTCCCAGTGGTGAAGTGACACACCGCAACTGAAGCACTTGACTTTATCCCCTTCGCCCAAGTAGAAAAATCCGGCTCTGGCTAATTCTTCGGGGGTCGGTCCTCCCAGATACTTAGGCCATTTTCCTCTGAACGATTGAAGACGATTTTCAGAGTCGCAGTATTCCGACAAACGCACAGGAAACGAATATTCGTCTGTCACAGGTTCGTTTCGATGAGGGTTGGGTGACATGGACAGGAGTTTGCTCAGGGCTGGATGACATCCGTACGGGGGTAGACGTAAAGGTGGACATCCACATTTAAAACGAAACCCAGTAAAGTGTCCAAGAGGATGAGCGGCATCGCTTTCGCATCCTTCAGGTTTGACACGCACAGCATCACTTTCCATGATAGGGGTTGTGAGAACAAAGTTCCCGTGTTGCTTTACGGCATCGCTAAGGTCACAACGCACAGCATCGTTCCCATCGCAAGGCTCACAATCGCATTCCACTTCAGAAGCCTCACACTTGAAGTGTGCCTGTCTGAACTTGTTTTGTGTTTCTCTGAAAGTATTCATCTTGTTCGCTTGGTCTTAGTAGTCACAATGAACTATCGATCTTGCCTAGGGTTCCTTTTTATATACAGGCCAATACCGACGTGTCCATGCGGTAAGGTGAAATGATTGGGAAGTCGCACTCGCTTCTGGCACACGATTTGATAGACTTTTACCAAGGGTCGACTGACGATGTGGTGAGTGGTTAAACGTACAATCTTGTTGGGTTGATATTTGGTCACTTTAAAGTGTTCATCTTCTCCAGATTGCAAGGCTTCTTTCAATACCCCAAAGTTCACCACTCGACTAGTACGATAATTCAGAGTCAATCCTTTCACTTTACACGTCGTGTGCACTTCTCCTTGTTTGTCCCGGTATTCGTAGCCGTAATTTTTAGGACCGCCACTCGCGAAACTTAGAATCTTGTCGTCGGGGTGCTCGTTTGTCCAGGTTCCTAAACGGTCTCCTTCGATGTTAGAGTGCTGTTGATTTGGGTGATGGATGTAAATGCAACTGTCCGTGTCAAAGTACAAGACGCGTTCCCCTAACAGTTCTAAAGCTTCGTACAATTTTAAGCGAGCATGAGCTGTCACGTAAGCCGCAATGATGACATTTCCAAAGGGGTCGTCTTGTACAAAGTCCAGATCTTCTTCGTAATTGACCAAGATCAAATTCTCGCGAACGACGTCCACGCGTTTGATGAATTTGGTTCTGTCGTGAATCATCTGGAAGTAGCGGGAAGGTTCTGTCAAATATTCGGTCTTGGGTAAACACGGACGTTGTGCCATTTTGCACCACAAGCAATTTAACATCACTTTGGCAAACGATCGCCTGCCTTCGTTTTTCTCGATGTGGTCTGAAGTGATGCCTTGTTGTTCCAGGTATTTCTCTTTGAATGTCTTTGGGTCTTCGGGAGTGTGACACCAGGACGGATAGCCGCTGGCTTCTTGCTTCAGTTTCAAAAAGGCATCCACGTAGTCTGCGAAAATGCCTTTCTGCGTGGGGTCACCCTTGTGGTATTGTTGTGTCTTGGGAAAGTGGCAAATTTCGTACACTTCTAACAGTTGGTATCCCATGTCCAGAGCTTTGAACAATTCTACGCTGACCCAGGTTCCCGTCAAGGCCCGTTCTTCCTGGGTGTGATGACAAGGTTAATCTTGGTTGCACGTTTCGGCACAAGTATGGCATAAAGGAAACATCAGTTTGCCTTGACAATGGTGAGGTAGTACGGGATGGTACAAGTCCGTGGGAGGCAAAACTTTGCACATGATCAAGCCTTCGTATTATCGAATGTTTTTCAGGTCGATGTGTTCCGTGAACAATTGTGGGTGCCCTGCAGGAAAGGGACAATATTTGCACACGTAGGGATACAGCGAACACACGTCCAAGTATTTGATTTCTTCTCCTTTCTCTTCGTCGGCTTCGTACAGCAAACAGGTGGCATTGGTCCTTCCTCCGTACAAACTATCCCTCGGGTTCAGGGGTCCATGAACTGGTAACTTTCCACGAGACCTTTAAACTCGGGATCGGTTTTCAAACGGTGATCGTACTCGTGTTCCCACATTTCCACCACTTGGTATCCTTCCTGTTCTAACTTTAGGCGTCGCTGACAAGTGGCCTGGTACAAGTCTTCCATGGTTCGTTGTAAAAACTGATTTTTAGTGCCGCGGTGAGGGTAACAGACGGGACATCCGTGAAATAAGCAACCGTTAAACTCGTACACGATCTTGGGGTTTTCTAAGTCCCAGCCATCGACCGAATGCGTTCCGATGGTCTTTTCGCCTCCTCCGTTGCGGGCATGCTGAATCCATTTGTCTTCCTCGTCGCACAAGTAACGTAACCAGCGTTGGGCTTTGACCGAGTATTGACGTTTGACATAGTTGGTCGTTTGAGGACTGATGACAGCCACGGTGTTTTCAGGCATGAATCGTTGCCGGTACACTAAGGAACACGCTTTGGCAATGGTGCAAGCTTCTTTCAAAGGATCGACCCCTCCGTGTTCCATGAACAGTTCTCGAAATTATCCACAGCAACGCCTTAAAATGTCCACGTCGGAACGACAATGCTTTAGCATTTCTTCCTGAAAGTCGATAGGGTCCGAGGCGTGAGCCTGGTACCAAGCGTAGAAAGCTTCTCTTTGTTTGGTACGCATGTTGTCGGGGTCGTAATAGTGAGCCTCAGGCAAATGGGGTAGAACGGAGTGTTGGTTGGCTTCCGTATTGAAAAAGTGTGGAAAGTACCCTTTAGCCATTTCTGTCATTCCAAACGTTTTAGGCATTCGACTCAAAGGCATGGCCAAGTAACTCATCGAATCTTTAAACTGCACCTGTCCCACTTGCATGAAAATGATTTTGGCTCCGTTCAAAGTGACTTTAGGACGTTCGGTGCCTTGTTCCGTATAGTACCTCAAAAGAAACTGTCCATCGTATCCGGAGAAATTGTGAGCCATCACTGTGGCATGGCGATGACAATCTCCGTAACGTTCGATGTCCTCTTGGCTCCATGTCTTGTCCATGGGGTCTAAGACCCATCGGGCGAAATCGGCTAGCGTGTTCGGCTCTCGAAAGATTTTTTCACGTCCTCCAGGAATCTTACTGCAGTGAGGACAATAACTCAAGATAGGTTCTTGAATGCACTTTTTGCACGCTTGATTAGCCAAGCAGAAATTAGGAATGTGAATACCGGTCTCTTGCATGCATTCGAAATCGAAAAAGATGAAATTACCTTTCTTCTTGTGGCCATCCTCTTTCGAAGGTTGGAATTGGTATTTTTGCACGTAGCATTGATGTTCCAAATCCACGATGTGGTGACAAATGTGACATTTTTTCTTTCCTTAACATACGTGTGCCTTGGCATTATTGGTACGTATGCCTTGGCCACACGTAGGGCACAATCTCAGGGGCTGACAAGCACATTTCTTCTGTGAAGCTTGCGTCTTCAAATGTTGTTGGTAACAGGCAGGGCTGACAAAGGTTCGCTGACAAGTTGAACAATACACTGGTTCTTGCCCTTCGCTCAGACAGGGTGGAGAGGCCAAACATCCTGAGCATTTCAATCCACAATGCTTGTGTTGCTCTCGATTGTTATAGCCATAGTCACACATTTCTCACAGTAATATCTGTATCCCAGGAATCCGGTGATAGTGGTAATGGTATCGAATTGGTCATCGTGATGATAGACATGAATGTATTTTCCATCCTTAAAGTCTTTCCCTCAAAACTACAGAGGCCCACGCATTTCTTGAGGGTGCTCTTTCAAGGTGTAGCGTGGAGCTAAAATATCTTGCAATGTTTGCATCTCAGCAATGCCACAGGGTATGTCTGTGGACAGGCCGGCTTGTTGTAACAGGAGTTCTGCTTCACTTGGTTGTTTGGCTCGGTCCGATTTTCGAATATTCTCCCAGGCTCTTTTCCATTCTACCGTGTCGTTCTTGTTGGCATAGGTTTGTCCCACTGCGATAGCCCTGGCTAAACACATCTGGTCTTGAAAATTGTGAATTTGGGCAAGGCTACACTTAATGCTGCGAAGGTCGTTCACCAATAAGACCTTTTTGCGTTCTCCGGTCCCTTGAGGAGGAGAGACGTGGGTCATAAACAGTGTGGCTTTTCCATCGGTGATGTCAAACTGGTTATTGGATTGTTGTACGTGTTGAATTTTATCCATGACTTTGGAAGCGGTCAATTCTGTAGGGCTGCTAAACTCGATCCAAACAGGGGATTTCAAGCCGTCGTGTTGTATGGAAAGTCTCAAGCGATCGTCTTCTTTGGATTGACATTGTCGCTTGAGTGTGGTGAGCAAAGAATTCCACATCTCGGTGATGAACCCTTCTGCTTTCTCTAACGGGACGTCGGACTTGAAATTTTTAAACTTCACCCTGTACGTGTAAGCCGTGGTTCTAAATTTTCTAGAGGAGCACTTTTCTGTCTCTCGAATGTCATAGTACTTTTCAGGGTTGACTAAGGGTGGTGAACTTTGTTTAGAGGAAGACTCTCTGGGTTTGAATTCTGGTTCACCCATATCCTCTTCAAAATCACTGGCATGAATTTGTGCCAAGTCTTCAGCCCTGGTAGGAGGCGATAGATCACGTTTCTGCCTCTTACTTTCTTCTTCTTTCTTCTCAAATGAATTGGATCGTTTCATCTTGATAGCAAAACGTCAAATGACTCAAGTTTAAACACCATGGACTAATTTATAGTCCTAGCAGACCAGCGTATATAAAAGGGTGTGTGTCTTGTCCTTTCACTATTCATTTCACTCTCAAACCGAGCACAACGATTTAAGAGACTACAAAAAATCGAACATTTTATCAGAGCTTTGCGAGGGGTCATTAGAAAATTTTCTTCAGACCAGCCGACGGACTACTCTCCATCCTTGCGAGATAAAGTCAAGATACTTGCTATATCTGTCAGAAGAAAGGGCATTGGCCTTCAGAGTGTTCAGACCGTCAAAAAAGAAAAAAAAGGGGCTAGAAAAGACAAGAGTCAAGATACCTGTTATCATTGTCAAGAAAAAGGACATTGATCTCCAGATTGCCCAAAAAAGTAACAAGAAGAGTCAGAAGAAGAGAGGGATTCTTTAGAAGAAGAGAGGGATTCTTCAGAGGAAGAAAGCAGCCAGGTAAAGAAAAAGAAAGAGGAAAAGAAAAGAAGAATGGAAGAAAGTGAGGAGGAAGAGGAGGAAAAGACTGTGACTATGAAGAAATTGAAAAAAAACAGAGACACTAAACATTGAGACAGAAGAAGTGTATGAACTTTTTAAAGTGTTATGTTGAGAATTGTGAAATGTGAATTGTGAATTGGTTTGTAAATATTTATAAAAGAATAAATTAGGTATAAAAAGGTAAGTGTCTTTGAGTTTGGAGTTTAAAATAAGAACGTACACTGAAACACTCATACACATACTATAGGGTAAAATGGGTTGATTTTTTTTTTTTTTGAGTTATTGGCAATTGAAAGTCTATCTCTTTTCGAGAGACGTGGGTGGCCCTGAAAAGGGATTTTTTCTTGGTGTAGGGGTGAGTTTAAGCAATCAACTTTAATTGCCTTAAGCCTTTGCCACGGCCAAGGCCTACTTCTGGACTGCGTACTGTTGATGATGATGATGATTTGGTTGAAATCACTAAGGGTGGCACAGTGGGCTTAGTCACAGGGTTGGAGTGTTTAGCTCGGGAAGGTCGTATTCTCTTCGGTCGTAATAAAGATGTCTGATACATTTGTTTCAGACTTCTTAACTCCGCTAAAATGTCTAACAATAACGTGACCGTTTGATTTTCACACCCTTGTTTCTTTGCTCTGCTGCTTCTTCTTCTTCTTGTTTTTTTCTTACCTCTTCTTCTTGCTGTTGTTGCTGTAGGAGAAAAGCTTGTTCCGCTTCCTTTTGCTGTTGTATAAATTTCTCCAATTCTTCTTTCTGTCTCTGTCTAAAATTCTCCACTTGCGGTAATGAAGAAGGTGACGAAGGTTCTGGAACAAATTCTTGCGAGGTAAGAAAATCCACAAAATCCCAGTTTACCTCTTCTGAAAGTAAGTCCGGGTTCCCTTGGATGGTCTCCACTGCTGGTGCACCCCAACTGATCGTTTTCTGAGTTTCCGTCATGCTGAATAACTGTTGCATGAATTGACTGCGCACAGGCGCTAGCAAATCTATATAGACCACGTGACGTCACAGACTGCTCTCTTCGGATTGGATCGGGCTGACTGAATTATGTAACGCGTGTTTGGATTGGTCAATGAATTCAATCCGTTTCAATCCTTCTTCTACCTATAAATAAGCGTAGTTCACTGCATTCATTCACCTGTTCGTGGCGCCTCAACATGTGGACCGACGTTGAATCTTCCACCCTTGTATCTTCGATGATGTTCAGGACGGACATACCGATGTATGTCCGATCCAAATGGACAGTTGTCCATAGGACCGACACCAGCCTATGGATACGAAGAGTCTATGTGGAGAGGCAAGGATGCCTCAAAAGAGTGTTAATGTATGGTCCTACAGTGAGGCGAAGCTTTAGAAGAAGAAGAAGATGTCACAGATGCCCTTTATGTTAAGGGTATATTAATATAAACCAAAGACACTTTTCAGGGCCACTCCAATCTCTCGAAAAGAGATAGACTTTCAATTGCCTACCCCTTTTTTTATTTTTTTTAAAAAAAAATAGAGACCCTCCCTGTTTCAATTTACATAGACCCTATACGGGCCCAGGGGTTTTTGTCCATGTTAAATTTACATAGACCATATACAGGCCCAGGGTGATTAATGTTAAATTTACATAGACCCTATACCAACCCAAGATTTTTGTCCATGTTAATTCCCATAGACCCTATATCGGCCCAGAGGTTTTGTCCATGTTAAATTTATATAGACTCTATAGTGGCCCAGGGGTGTTTTTAATGCTAATTCCCATAGACCCTATACCGGCCCACTTCACTACTGCTGTCGAAAACGTTATAGTACTTGAAAGAAAAATCTGCCCTGCTCTAACTGTGATTGAAACAAATCTATAAATATGGTATCAGATCAAATATTCTCCTACAAAAGCGACCATAACGCTTTGAATTATTCCCATGTGTATACAATTTGTGTCTGTTTGTACACATTGATCCACCTTTTCCAGGCATTTCTTTTTGTTGGGTCTGAACATTTTCTGTTAGGGTCTCTTTCAAACTAGTTCATGACTATCGGCATGAAATTAATTATGATATCAATTACCTATCTCTCTTTCTGGATTAGGGTGGGCATGTCAAATTTTGACTCTGCGCATAAAAGACCTGATTTTGTTGAGCACTTTCTGGTAGGATAAAAGCATCTGCCAAACACAATACGGTTTGGCTTCCAATTTTGGTTTTATCGTTTGCATCATCGTTTGAAAAGCTAATCCAAATGCATACAAAATCGACATGAATGGATTGGCCGTAGCGCCATGGACACGGAGTTGCCTCGGTCACTGCGATGGGCACCACTGTCGCGATCGTCATATCACATTTATGATACCAGTAAATTTTTACTTTGAGCAAATCCGGATTTACATGAAATGCTGGTATTGAACTTCCACAGAATGTGTTTGTGGTGTTTCAATTAGCACTATAGCGCGCAGACAAAATCGGAAACAAGCACATGTTTAATAATGTTAATATATTTCACATCCACATAGACTGTGTCAAGAACGAGAACTCGAGTGCAATGTTGATATTGTCACTAGATATTGCACGCATCAATTCATGATTCTCATGGTGCCAATACAAAAAACAGGATACGTGCTACATAAATAAATAGCAACATGGGAATATAACTACCTTGTTACCATATGAATACATACAATTCTGTTGTTCCATTTCGAGTTTGGCTCTATCTATCTTTGACCCCATACGCCATTGTCTCCATCGTAACAATACTGATAAATCCTAAGTCAATACTTACTCTCGGTAAAACACTGCTGGGAATTTTAGCGAAATGCTCAGTCGTTTGGAACCCTATTGTCTATATGATACGAAATGGTGAATGTTAATGGGTGAGTTAACAGTGCTGTATCATATTTTCATTTCGATGTTTCCAGGCAGTCCAATCCTCGCAAGATTCCCCTGCGAATTGTGGGGCTCGCTGAACCTTCAATATTGCTGTTACTGAATAAATGACTACGCCCTGGTGACGTCAGACTGAACATGACACTAAATCTACTCAGTGGACAAATGTAATCGTGTAACAGACAAACGCAGCAGTAGAAATGAAAACACTCCATCTGCGTATAGTCTAAACACTTTTATAAAACATGCCAGGGCGAAGACCATGCCAGTCAATACACTTTTCGCAAGCCAGTTGAAGGCGGCATAGTCTGAAGTTCAATTACCGTCGCAAAAATTCCCTTTGTCAGAAATTTGCACCTAAATTGCTCACTTCCGTGTTACTGACACTTTCTCTCTCCGCCGCTTCAGAAGCTATATATGGAGCTGTCCAGAAAACAGTTTTCGGCAAAGGTGTTGCCCGCTGTCAAAGGTGTATGATTGTCTCCACAGCTGAAGATTGCCGTAACAATAAAATAATAAATCATATTACGAGTTAAGTTTGACGTAGCTACGTATAAGCTCATGGTGAAGGATCTCTAGGTCGCATCGATAGGTAATATTCAGCTTCTGGCTAATGTGTAATTATCCGGTTGTCTGCATCTCTGTTACAAGCAGGTTTTATCAGGTTGTTCCTGGCCGGTCTCGCCGTATCGTTAATTTCAGGAATACTCGGGCATCGTAAGCGAACGCTGTCAAAAATATAAAAGTGGACAACGTCTGACGGCTCCGCGGCTGTGATGTCCAATATTGAATATCGAACGCGAGTTGGTTCCGACAATGAAACATTTCCGTTATGTTTTCATGGAACAGCTTCTGAAGGAAATCTGACCAAGCGAAAGATGTGAGACTAATGTAAAATATATTACAACTGGAATGGGATACTCTGGGTTACTGTGATCAATAATCACGCACGAAGCGAAGACCCGTACTTTGATTATTTCGGTTTACTTCATCCACATTATGTTGCTAGATAGTCAGCAACGGTGAGGAGCACGTTCAGCTCCGCTGATAACGGTTCCAATGGAGCCGATTATAATTTGTATGCATCAGACCATTGACTGCGGCACGTTTGGTAAGTATTTCATCGATTTCATCCAGAAACAAAATGTATCAGAAAGTCGACTGTTGAAGCGATGTTATCTCTTTGGGCAATGTTATCACTGCTTTAAAGTTGCTTACAACTGTCGAAGTCGTCTTACAAATTTCGAAGCTGACTTACAACTTTTAATTTACAATTGTTAATTTAGTAGAAATATATAGTATAATCCCGTTCGTCGTGGCGCCTTAAAAGCATGACACGAAGTGTCCAAAAGCAATCTCCCATGATCAAATCGTTTTGCATTGTGTGTTGTAATAAACAATTGCGGATTCTGCCTATTCCACGCAACGAGTTAGCGTAGTCCTTGTTGCATACTGCACGGTGTACAGAGTACAAGTACATAAACTTATCACGTTAGGCTGCATACGAGCATCGATGTTATTGGAGCAGAGCCAAATATGTGTGGGCGAGGTTGTGTCACACGCAGGGGATGGAACATCATCGGAGGTGCAGTCGACATCCATAATATAATCAGATACCTCCCGATATTTAGTGGTGCTGGACCCTACCCGGACACAAGTAAATCGGACCTTGAAATCCAATGAAGAAAGATTAGAAGAAAACAATCATCCGTTGCCTGACCAAAAGCCTTGTAAAGGCATGGATGCCGTTGAACTGCAGCACGATATTTGCTATCCAGATCATCCCGACGATAACGCCAAATACGATGAGGTCATGCTGAGGTATTTGAGGAATTTATAACCCCTAACATTTAGGGAGCTAGTGGATCGCATTATTGTGAGTGTAATCATAGCCGCTAATCAGCAGCTAGGTGTTGGTGGCAACATTAACTTTGGCGTCGGAAGGCATTAATGAAACTGGCGGAAGAACTTCATGAATCGGTGCGTGAACACATTGTTGTGACGGTGGATGATATATTTTCTTTCCATTTTTTAACATGAGAGATTACAGCTCGTACAATAACACTTTCAATAATTGCTTACGGTCAATGATATGTTCAACAAGTACGCATCGATGGTCCCATAGATATGGTAAGAATCATCAGATAGAAACGAACGATTAAATAAGTATAAACACTCACTTGGACAGAGGAAGTGTTTGTGGCAAACAAAATTCAGAAGGCGCTGCCGGTCACGCACGCGTTTAAAGATGAGGATAGAGAGCCATTTGAAGGAAACAAGCCATAACGTATTTAGGATCCAAAGTGTCATTTCGACTGAAGGCAAAATATCTCATCAAATATTCTGGTTCCCAGGACAAATCCAATGACGGATACGTAAATGACCATGCAGCAGAAATACATTTACCGTACTCCTCTGACACTTTTTGTCTGGGATGTTCAAGCAGTCCATCGCCTCATAAATACACTTTAACACATACTCGACTTTAAAGAATGGCATGCAGCCGGAAAGCGGCGTGTGCGTGCCCAAGTTTAGCAACTAACAAAAGTGCTCTAGTTGAGGCGAGGTATGGTTGAAACGCTTGAATTTATTTTTTAGGTGGTATTGTTGCTTATGCTATGGGTCGGTCTTTGATAGTGCTGACGCCGTCTCAAGGGGTCTTCTCCGTACACATCGGGGTCTTCCTCGGACAAAATCAACTAGAGAGTATAACTCAGATCCATATTCGCTATCGCAATAATATTATCAAAAAATTCAGAACAAATGCAAGTGACGAAGATGCTAGCAACGGATACATTTTATAAAGTAATAAACAATCAGTTAAAGAAACATAGTGTATATACACAATGGAGTACATATAGTCTTTTGAGGGTTTTGACAAACGTTTCTACGCGCAATTTGACTAGCCCGTATCGATCAATGAAATCACAGTATCCATTTATTTAAGCTCTTTCAGCATGACTACGACATATCAAAGAGGATACCAAATCTAATTTTGCCCCTTTTAACGTGGAAGGCATAGTCGTCAAATCTTTGTACAAAATTAAAAACTGAACTTGGAAATATTTTTGCGCAACGCTTCTGGATGGGTTCTCGATGTCATGACTGAACTCATCGTCAACAGGTCCAAGTATAATTTCATCAGGGCAAGTATGTAGTTTCCACTGGAGGACAAAATAGTCACAAGACATTGTTGTTTCAACGTTGAAAACAGCAAGAAGTGTTTCAAGTGGCTGGTGTTGTCCGCACTTTATCCTTTTGGAAAATCCCTGACCAAGTCAGCTCTATTTGCAATACCAAAATATTTTATATTTCACTGGAATTTCGTGTTTGAATAACAAAACAATATTGTCATCAACTTATTTGGGTATGACGCTGGTGTATAACCCCTTAAAATTGACATCCATGGATGCACCAGAAACATACGGACCAAGTAGGGCGGTGCCAGAGACGGTTATTATTGTTGGATCAAAACTTTCTCCAGGAGCATGAGCGGGAAGGTCTCCAAGAAAAAGTGCCAGATGTTCTTTTGCAAAATATATTTGACAGGATTCATCACAAAGGAGAAGCTAAAAGGAACACGTCATTAACTGCGTTAACGTCATGGTGACGAAGCCACATAAAGAGGAAGAGCATAAAGTTCTCATTTGCCAATTTCAACTGCACGAGCGTACCTTTTTACTTGTACACCGTTTTTGAAATGTAGATCGTTTCCAGACGCGAAGATGATACAGTTCCGTATTTGGATTATGCAGATTACACATGCTGCACGAGACTATACAGAGGGCCGGATTGCGTGGAAAACATTTCGTGCAGGGTTTTCCGGATGTGGGCAGTAAAATTGACGACATCTTACAGGCTCAAAAAATGATTACCAAGCAATACAAAGTCGGTTTCGATGACGCCGTAAATCGGCACCTCTGCGTGAAAAGATTCTTCGGTGACAAGGGAAAAAAATTGTTGTGATACACAGGCCAATACTCGGGAGTGGCGAAGACACATGCCGAGTTCGTTATAAAACCAGATTTTTTCAGTGGTGATGAATAATTGCCATGGGTACCACATGCATTTCATCGTGAAATCGTTCGGAAAATTTAAAAACATAAAATCAAGTGCATTCTTAACAACATGGAAATATATTTCGTTCTCATTAGGCAGATTGGAGTTCATAGACAGTCTTCAGTTTATTGCGGTGTTGCTGGACTATCTCGTAAAACACGAAACAGTTTCGACACACCAGTTAAGAGTACGGAAATATACTCAATTACCAGTAGGGTAACCTGTTCAGAGGCTAAACGTTACGTCATGGATGACGGTATTAGAATTCTTGCATATGGTCTTACGGACACTGGAGAACCTGTTCAAGACCATGTGCTTGATGAGCATAACTTGATATAGTTAGGCTAGGTTGGTTGGATGAGACTGTTTTCGGTTTTACTCGGCGAGGCCTAAACTGTAGTGTCCTTTTCTTCCATCGTACTGACTAGAACATGATGATGAGCTAATCAACAGTGAAAATAAATCTTATTTAAAAGTATCAAAATAAACCTGTCGGAATGTGTTCAGAGCCGCTTGTTCACTCTTAAGATAATACGATTCTATTAAAACGAGTTAAATGGAAATTCTATATCTTGGCAAACTCATTCTTCAAGTATTAAATAGCACGTTTTGGTCATCCTGAGAATCGTTTTATTGGAGATCGATATTATAAATGTGTGTGTGTGTTTCTGCGCGTGTAACATATGTAATTGTTTAATTATTTGATTGATATATAACATTACCGCGGTTATCTCACTATGCAAAAGACTTTTTATATATATTGTTCAGATAGGAAGAAAAACTTAAAGCCCCGACCGATTAGGATCGCTGGAACTATCAGCTAATTACACACAGTGTGTGCATGACGTTTTCGATGGATACATTTGCAGGTTTGACGTGATACGGTGATGCTTTATAGATTGGGGCGATGGCGCAGTTCATATTTGATTACCGGATATGATATTTATTAGCTGTCATCGATCCTTATAGAATGTACCGGGGTTAATTTGGTCCATCACAGAGTGTAACATTTTTAGGTCACTGACAATCCTGTTTATAGCTCACTGAGCTTGCGCAGGATAGAATCAGTATAATACATCCGCACGGAGGGCGATATGTGTTACAAATTTGATCTTTAGCAACTGACACTATATTATTTTTTTTAGAATTGCCGTGATCAAGAATATTTTCAACTGGGAGTTTGCTAAGTAACTGGGTAAGTACCAATTGCTGAGAATGCCAGAGAGTTTATACATCGGTCTGTATCAATTTAAGGTCATGCCAGTTGGATTGCCAAATGCTGTTGCGACTTCCTGTGGTTTCATGTCAACCAGTATGACAAAGGTACATAGCACTGCAGATGGCATTTTTCTATAATCTCGTACTTGGGAGTAGAATGCATCCTTGTCAACAAACTTCTCAGGGCTACGTTTACACTAATGTCAAGGTAATGCAACATTTCGGCAATGACGTTGGAGTATTTGGGTAACGTGGTAAGTTGGTCTGGACAGTTGAATGCCCATACCAACAAAATCAGCGCAGTTTAGAACGCTTCAAGACCCGAATTAGAGAAAGAGATGCGCATATGTCTTGTATTGTGGGGCTCTTGAGAATGATTGTTCTGAATTTGGCTGAAATTCTAGCTAATTCAAGCAAATTTCAGTAGAAAAGGAAACCAAATAGAAGGTCTTGGAATCTGTGTGACGAAAAGGGTTTTGTACCGATGAAAAGAAATTGGTATGTTATATAAACATAACACTGCCCAAGTGAGATAATGTGCTTCCTATTAGGACTAAGGTCTCAATAAAAGAATTGTGAGCAGTTGCGCTACGCGAACAAGTGTGTGCAAAGCTACCCGTAGACTAAACCAGTAGCATATTGATTCTTAGGAAGCCCAATTACTCCATCACTGAACAAAGTTATTTCCTGTTGCGCGCAAATTAGGCAAATTCCAGTGTATCTTTCAGGGAGGGAATTCATTCTCTAAGCAGATTAACAGCCCTTAACCAAACTGAAAAACGCTATAGTAGCGAATGAAAGATTGGTGCGTTGGGCGCTTGGATTGATACAGTATTGGTGCGTTGGGCGCTTGAATTGATACCGTATCTCCCGAAGAATATGCCAACGTAGGGGCAACTTATTTACGACCATTGTCAGTTTCGTCTCCAGTATAGCTGAAGTCATTTCTTCACGAATGTTTACGTTTGTTCTAATGTCTCTTTTGGCACGGACACTTTAATAGACTCAATGATTTATGAATTATCGATTAAACAAAGACCAGGACAATATATGTTCATTTGCAATGTAAATGCGAACGGTAATGAATTATATCAGAACATAGTTTGGACAGCCCATATTTTGAATATTTCTTAATGTTTAAATTAGTAAACCTATTATATAAAATATAATGATTTGTAAAGAGAGAATAAAGTTAACAACATTTTATACCCATACAGTTGAAAGATCGCATTAATGATAGCATTATTTACGGTTGTGCTTCCTGGTAAACCATGGACGGAAAACAATATGAAATTTAATACATACTAACGATACTGTGTGATACAGATGGGTTTGCCTGAGTACATATATGCGGAAATTGTGAGAGTGACAAACAACGTAATGTTCGTAAACAATCAGTTGATGTTGCTTGTTGAAAGGAGTGTTTTATTTACAAGATAATAGGCTTCTTATGTCTTCTTATCCAAACATGCATATTAACACAAAACATGAAAGAATGAGCTCTAAAACGCTTACATATTCATAATCATCACTATATATATATATATATATATATATTATATATATATATATATATATATATATATATATATATATATATATATATATAAAGAGAGAGAGAGAAAGACAGAACACTGATATAAATACGGTTACTATGTATTATTTGTTTACTTTTTTCTTATTTGTAACTTATTTCTACATTTGACAAACTAGCATAATGTAAGACTGTATGTCCCTTACCCAAGGCCAAGTCAGGTTAACAATACGGGTCTCTATAATTTACGCGTTAATAAGATTTCCATAACAATCCTTTAAACCATAGTAAAAGCTTTGATAAATTTAAAAAAAAAACTTTGGTGTCTGTCTAAACTTGTCCAAACTGATCAGTTGTCATAATTTATGCCTGCTGGTTTCCAAAACGTTGTGCAAGAATCAAGTTTCCGACAGCAAGATATTCAATCACCATGAAAGTGTTATGTATATTTAATTTGCATTGATCAGTAGATAATTTTATTAAAATTGTATTTAATTTTATGCTACTGTAATGTAGTATTGTATGTTGGACTTAACCTTGTCGAAACGCATATTTTCTACAGGACCTGAATTACTGATTTGTTGTTCTGTAGACAAGTGATACAAAGCTAAAGTATTCGCAATGTGTATGAGTTGAATATCGTGGTGATTATCAGTAGAAGTATACATATGTATTGTGCTCTGCGTCTTGGTTACTGGAATTCCTCTACAATTTACATGGCGTAACTGACATAGTTTAGATTATATATTATAAGTTTAGTAACATACGTTCTGATTATAGCTATTTTTGATTTTGTAACATTCAAAAACAGTAATTACTTTGAAATTATTCAAATTCTTTCGTCTCTGGGAATACAAAAGAGATATGATGACACTCTAGACCTGAATTACTGATGTTTTGTTCTGTAAACAAGTAATACAAAGCTAAAATATTCGCAATGTGTCTGAGTTGAATATCAGGGTGATTATTAGTAGTAGGAGACATGTATTTTGATCTGGGTGTAGGTTAATGGGATTCCACTACAATTTGCATTCCGTAATTGACATAGTTTAGATTATATATTATAAGTTTAGTAACATACATTCTGATTATAACTAACATTTAATTTTGTACCCTTCAAAAACGTCCATAAAGTTATTTTCAATAAGGTACTAGTTTCTGATGAACAATGCTAATTGTGACCTGAGATCAATGTGAGGACAATTTTATTGTGCCACCAGCAATATTATTTAATCATGACTTAACATCGGAGTAGAATCAGTTTGTTGTTGTGCACAGTAATTACTTTGAAATTATTCAAATTCGTTCGTCTCTGGGAATACAAAAGAGATATGATGACACTCTAGATAATATAGACTGGATTTATACCGACATTTCAAATAAGTATTTCTTCTTAGATTATTTTATTGTGAGCTAAAACAAAGACCTTTGGCACAGCAATACGTTACATGCCACTACATGCACATTACAACTTAAGCGTTGGACTTAATTTGGAATTCCACTAAAGTTTATTCAAGACATTTATTTTTAAGACTTGTGTCTGTTAATCTATGATTACTTTGGGATTTAATTCGCAATACCATAGGTTTCCATTCTTTTACATTTTAACTTTGTGTTCAAGGTAAATAGATTATTTGTTAAATTTTACAATGGTTGCTGCTTTTCACTGTTTTCGGTCACTTATTGTAAGAGCACATAGTCATACAAAATCTAACGGTGCATTGGAATGGTCTCATCAAAGCATCGTTGCGTAAGATGTCTTTTCTTCAAAAGAAAATATTTAGATAAGGGTGTTCTGATCGTTGCTGTTAGGGAACAGATTGAAGAGTACTTAACGTTCAGTCATGTTTAGCCTGCTTCTAAATATATTGTCTGTGAACCATTGACTTTATTAAAAGAGTAACTTATTTCAAGCAAAGAATCATATATTAATCTTGTTGATTACATTTTTGCTTTTAAATTAATCTGCTAAAGACTTTGACGTAGCAATTAATGATCTTTACACTACTTAGTTATTATGAATTTAAATACAAAGTTAAGGTCTGACATAAATACAAAAGAAATGAGATTTTAGCCTGGAAATAAAGCTCTTTTCCGGATGTCTTAAAATGCTCTTCAGGGTACTATAATAGTTTTTGCAGCTGTAAGAAGAAACCTGAATTAAATTGTATTATTAACGCTCCTAGGAAGTTAAGCTATAGACAACTTTGCGACATAATTTTTTTACAGGAGTATATTGATAGAGATATCCGTGGAATCGCATTGTAGTGACTTTGGTATAAGCAAACTTCAGAATTCAGAAATGTTAAAAGTCTAGACCAGACACTTACTTATCTACAGACACAAGAAGGAAACCCCGTTACATTAAAAACAGCTATTATTTGAATATAAGCACTTCTTTCCAGATGCTCGAATACGAACAAGTAAACTCTAGCACGATGTTAAATTGTAGTTTCTACACCGCGAAAGCAGTTCGTTATGGAAGGAATACTCAAGCAGGAATATTTGGAAAAGTAGATTTAATATTCGCTGAATAATGGTTTTGCTGGGACAGTTGTCTTCATCTTATCCTATAAAATGAACGGATTACATGTATTTGCATTCCCTGCCAAAGAATATCTTTCTATGAAACTAAGATGTCCCCTTTCTAAAATCAAAATTTGTAGAATCGAAGACACTGCGACATCACTAATCTGATGCGAACATAATTAAACGGCTCAATGATTAGCGTGCAGTTTTCTCAATCACATTACTGCGGGTGTGAATCATGTCCAATCCGGTCCAGGATAGCTTGTATAGTTTCTTGATAAATCATGCAACTCCCACCCTCTCAGCAATACATGGTATTTCATTTCGTAATATATGCCAATCATTCAATCATTCCATCCATCCATAAGTCATTCCTTTGTTTATTTTGTGTATTGTATTACAGGGATGTGTATATGTATTTAGATTTATCGTAACTTAAGCAATTGTAATCATATCACAGCTATGTCTGCAGAGTGGCAGATTACAGTGATGTCTAGCACTCGGGCATTATGCCAAAGACGTATAATCATGCTCCAGTCACATTATCTTGACACTAGACCGACCAGTCCTAACATGAACCTCTTAATGCCGACCTCCTAGCTAGGCAGCTGCTAGTACCATTTTCATAAGTCGTTGGTTTGACTGGACAGAGGCTCTAACACGCAATTTCCCGCACCAATTAGGCTACCGGGACGATCCAATATCGAGATGTAATAACATTTTGATTTAACGGAATACAATTAATTCTTGAATTTACTAACGAATATCGTTTACTAGCTTAGCAATCGTATTACGATTGGTTCCAGTATTATGAAATCTTATATTAGCGAAGTGAGATGTTTTTGACGCACAGTCTATCTTTCTTTAAGAATTCAATAATACATGCAAAGCGCGTATGCGTATTCATGGTTTCGCATCTTAGCAAGAAAACATGCTCCTGTGTACTTAATGTAATTTGACAGACGTCCATCACATGATTGCAAAATCCGTTACTCGGATATCATGCGTTTTTGGGTGTGCCACTGAGTTCATTTGAAGTTACTTTTAACAATAGCAGATTTTATTTACTTTTGATTTGAACAATTACATGAATTTGTCAACTATGAACGAACGATATTCGCTAAGACCACGGGAAAGATGAATATTCGTTCTTCTTGCATTGTAGTATTTTGTACGGAAGCAAACTATATAAAAATCATAGTTACTTTGTTAATGTTTGACTTTGCTTTCATTACATTCTATTCCCTGAATAGCATTTACTCAACACTTCACGATGTTTCATTAGCAAACACTATTGTCACATTTCAGGAACAAAATGTTCTTTTTAATTTTTTACATGACAAAAATGCGAAATTTGCAAAAATGAAATAAAGAAATCACGTAAGGACCGAAAAATATTTCATGTTTTGAAAGTTTATTATCCCAGTACTACATGAAATATGAAATTGTGGTCCCACAATGAAAACTAAATTATTATAGACGAAAGGAGAAAAGCACCGACGAACCGACCAGTGCACGGCCAGGCCGATAGAGAAATCACCGTTCAGTCATATGTATTAATATGGCAATATTTGTTTCAACCTTGCATTTTCAATGTCCGTGGCATAATATGGTCTCTAATTTTTCACACCGGTATACCAATGTAAGCTATTTTGTCTATTGCATAAGGTTAAATTAAATGAGGCATGTTTCGATTAGTCTTTGCAAAAACTAATACGCTTTTCTGGTGACAACATTTTGCATTTCGTTTTAGTTTTATCTTTTGAGGCTTACATGTGAAGTGAGTTTTCCGTATGTGATTAGGAACGTTCATCAGACCATATAGGCCATTCGAATTTTACCATATTGTAAACTGTAAAAGAGTCCACAAATATTGTGACTCGAGCTTCGGTGAATATACGCTGCAAGAAAATTATTATTCAACGTCGCATGAAAATGTTTATCGCTCTATTGTAATTAATTCAGCACCAGAAAACAGCCACTAGATTATGCAAAAATATGTACCATATTTTCTTGAAAATTGGAATAGACGACACGCTTTTAATTACTCCAAAACAAAATAGTGATCAAAACAACATCATATTGTGGTTAATGTGACAGCGAAATCATCACGTGTTGATTAATACGGTCTTAAAATTAAGCTATTAGACTTGTGTGCTCTTTGCTTAATTTTAATAGCTTAAATATTATTATCTATATATGAATAAAATGCTGAAACGTCGATCACATGACTTTTCCATATATTTAATTTTCGACATTCATTTGTCGCCGATGCATTGAAAAATTGTGTACAAATCGTTCCCGATGTCTTTTCACTGACTATAGTGTGTATGTCAGAAAAGAATATCTAAATAAAGCATAACATACGTATGCAGACTTGATGTTAGAACAAGAGGAAAACAAATAAGAATAAGGAAACTGACCAGTTTGAGACATGTTTATATAGGCGTTAAGGTTAAAAACATACATATTATCACCACTAAAATGTGACAAATCGCATATTTCCTGCAGTGCAATTAAAGGCGACCAATAGAAGCATTGATACATCATTTCGTAATGTTAATAACCGTATATAGTTAACGCCTTGGACAAAGTCTCCCATACTGAGTCTGACAATCAAAGAAAATGTCATTGCTAATGAGAAGTGAGCTTGAAATATAATTAATCCTGATACTCACTCCTATTCATTTTGTCAATGTTATGTTTTAAGTACGTTCTATAATTATGTTTTCAAACACATACCGTTTATATACTATACACAGGTTGGATGGATGCACTCTAAATGTCATCTGCTGGGTTTAGGCAAAAGACGGATTAAAACTGGTACAAATGTCACAATCAAACCTTCGAATGTCTGGAAATCACATTTCCGTCAATATGCGTGATCTTTGTTTCTTTCCATACCTTTATTAAAAGTATACACATAACGCAAAAAGGTATTAATGTCATGCTTTACCAACCTCTTGCCATAATTACGTTTCAAACTTTGAACAGTTTAGAGTTTTTAATAATACAGATTTAGCATATACGGTTTTATAAGAAGAATTAAACCGGATTACATGAAATGAAATATACGATTATAATTGAATTGATCTGATAACTGTATTTACCGTGTATTAGGTAATACCGCATTATAAAACGCAAGTGTAGGAAGATTCATTATCACCCATAGCTACCTGCGGAGAGATTCTACGATTGAATTGGACTTGTATAAACAAAATAGCTGTATAAAAACAATGCAATACGATCAATCAAACAAGCAATGAGTCCGTTGTATTTATCATGTCTGAAATGAAGCAGTGTTATAAGTATTCTTGCCGAACGAGAAAATATGCGGCGAAGCAACCAATGACAAAATGGGAGAGGAGGGTATAATATAGAGTGCCTGTGACGAGGAGGTATCATAGATTCTCGGAATGGAGTCACTCTGCAATAATTTTTCGACCATGAATATTACACTACCAGAAGATTCACAGCAGCTACTTTCTAATGAAGCGTTTACTAATATTGCTATTTTGCTGACTATAGTACCTGTTGTGGGATTCTTCGAAAATGCTGCGGTGATACTTGTGTTTTTCAAGAATCGTCACTTAAGAAAGCCTTGTAATGTATATATAACTGGCCTGGCCATTTGTGATATTTTACACTGTACCATCGGAATGCCAATGGTGACCATGTCAGGCTACGCAGGGAAATGGATTTTTCAGCAGGAAGGTTGTACTTATCATGGGTTTGTAACCACGTTTCTTGGAATTACATAAATAACTATTTTAACAGTCATTGCACTTAACCGATACACGACTATACGATTAAAATATATTTCAAAATTTAAATCTGACATAAAACGCTGTGTGCTAATTTTGTTGGCTTGTTACTGTCATGGATTTATCTGGGCCATTTTTCCTTTGGCGGGATGGAGTTCTTTTCAAATAGATGGCGCACACTTGTCATGTGGCATCAATTTCATAAGCAAAGCTCCACTTGACATTTCGTACTTGATTTGTCTTATATTCTTCGGCTACATTATTCCAGTTGTGTGCGTTACTGCTTGTTATTGTGGAATATACAACGTGGTAAGTACTTTCCATTGTAATGATTGAGACAGATCGTAATAATCTTTCTTTCACCCTTTCTCTTTGAACTTCATGTCATCATTTCTTGTGCGTGTTTTATCTTTTATAAGCATGAAAACTTGCTCATATGATTTATGAGTTGTCGTGAATTTGCTTTGTGTACTACACTGGATACAAACACAGCGCGGTTTAAATGCACATGAGGGACAGTAATCGAATGTTGAGTAATTATCGTGTTCAATAATCTTGATTATTAGAGAGGTAATGCTAATTTAGTGAAACGTTTTTGTTAGTGTGGCGAATGAAGTTTATATAAACCTTAACCTGCTGTTACCATGGTTCCTATCCGTGAATTGTAAAATACAAACAAAGCCAACTGTAAATTATTTTTAAAACAGGTCTTACGTAGATGAAAGGATTTCCATTTTGTCACAAGCAAGACTATTAAAACACTTTTTGACAAGCTGAATTAGAGAAAGCAGAACCTTTAGGTGTTATGCAATAACGTATGGAAACCAAAAGTGTAGATGCTATTAAGCCTTTTTCAGCAAACATATTAACAATTGTAAAAAGTGGGATCCCATGATACATAATGGCAAAGGTGGTCGGCATTTACAAAACTTCATATCGGAATAGAATTTTTGAAAAGATCATATGACAAGAAATGTGCCTTAATGACAACTTGCCATTTTACAGAGCAATATGGGCACATCCTCCTGAACACAACCCCAATAGAGAATACTTTGCCAGGTAACAATCAAACACAGGTGTTCTCCATGCGACCCGTGCAACGGTGTGAACAGACTCTCAAACTCAACAATGCCAATTTCGTCAAATAGTGGGACATATTCGACACTGTTTACATGATGTACATTTCAATTATTCTGCCATGTTCAGTTTCATGATTAATGAATGAGCGTTGTAAAAAACTTCAGAGAGATATTATAAACACTTTTTGATGTGAGTTGATAATCAAATGTATTGTGCTGCTGCTCGTTTTGCTGTTGAATAGGAGACCTTAATACTGGCAACGACCACTATTCTAATGTAGATAAGGATACAATAAATAAATAAATAAATAAATAAATAAATAAATTCATACATAAACTATGAAAAGGCCCAGAAGCAAAGAAATAGTTTTGGATATGAATACTAAGCAACAGCACTATGTATATATACCTTCAAGATGGTTTTGGGGCAAGTTATATCACACAATTGCATACATATATGCATCCATCCATCCATCCACAAATAAATACATACATACATACACAAATAAATGTTTTCGATTGCCGTCCTTTTTATTTTCATTTAAACAATGTCTACAGGAAGCAAATGCAACAAATCCATGACAGGAATGACTATTAAAGTAATCGAAATTCAGGAAAACCCGACTTTGACTTCTAATGGTACGTCTGTGTCGACAGCACGTGATAAAGAGGTTGTATACTGTTTGCAAGCAAACATGACGAGACGTTGCACAAAACATTCTGAGCCTTTATAATTGCGCCGTGATTGGCGCTTTAGTTCCTATCCCCAATTAGTTGAAATATTGCAGTTTATTGTCTGAAGAGTTTGACACAACATGTTGGAATTCAGTAGGAGGCTTAATTGTGTATGACTGTTGCTAGCTTTCAGTTGAATATTATTGTGTTCAATTACATGCCTCGATTTCTCGTTACCTTGATTCAGAATGTAATATGCAAACCGAAGTTTGACCTTTTCGGATCTATTTTGACTTTCTTTTTTAACCAATGTTTGAAAAGACATGAGTTTCCGGAAAACAAAGACACTTATCACATAAAACACACTTAACTTTAAGGTTATACACTGTCTATTGTGACTTATCTCATTGCAAGTTCATTGACGGTTTTTACAATTTCTCATTGCCATTTAAGAGTTATTTCAACTGAACATTATACCTAGGACCTGATCCAGCTTGAGGATAGATGCCCAAATTCCTTCCTTAATAGCTATGTATCTCGTATAGTTAGTTGAATATCATCTTTTATTGTCTTAGGTTTAATGCATTGAAATACACTGGCCATGTTCAGCAACAATGTTCGTATTGATGAACATATTTCGTGACCAGTCAACGTCTTCATGGAGTGATCAAATTTCCTGTTGGGAATTCTGGTCTTAATTTAAGTAAAGGCAAAGAGCCAAAAAAAAAAAAAAAAAAAAAAAGAACAAGCACGTTTTGTAAAATTCAACAAATAATTTAATTATTTGGAATACAAAAGGAAAACTTAAAAAAGAACTTTCAGCTTTGTGAATTAAATTTCGATTAGTCATGAATGTTCCATAATACGTACGAAAGTATAAAGCATTCCGGATGAGTTCTAGTGGTATTTCGAATAAATTATAGTGGCGATCCTACTGAATGTCAATGTCGAATATAGGGATGTGCCAGTGGTCTTGAATGTGCTAATGTGACAACAGTCTAGATGTATCACAGTGATATAATCCAAAATTTCCTTGAAAGAAAGCATACTAATTCCAAGAAAGGAATTGTTTTCAAACGCCATAGAGCACAGTGTAATTCTAGAAAAAAATGTTAATGAATAAGTAAACTAAACCTTATCAAACGAAAACATCCAAAGAATTGATTCTCATTGCAAAATATTAATAAAGAATAAGGAATGAGAACATTTAAAAATACCAGACTTAATATATAACTGGAAAAACATTGCAATATCTTTTACAGTTTGTTAAGGTAACAAAATTGAAGTTAATTTTCTGGCTATTATTTGTTAAAAAAACGGTTTAAATATTACGTTGGTTCATTGAAGGGAACTTATTTTATGCTCAGCTTAATTCCCATTCAGTGAATCCGGTGATACAGGTGATTATTATTAGGCCCTCTTTTGTGGTTTAAAAAAATATTTATTGCTCTGATCTACTACACAACATTTATTTCGGTGTTTTTCGCCGGAAGTTTGAACCGCTATGGTGGCCTAGTGGTTAGAGCGTCTGCCTTGGATGCGGGAGGTCGTGGGTTTGATCCTAGGCTGAGTCATAACAAAGACTTACAAATATGGTACTCGGAGATGCTTCGCTTTGCGCTCAGCATTAAGTGGTTAGTGTTAGGACTGGTCGGCCTGGTGACTAGGCGGGACATAATGCTATGTCTGAGACTGCGACATGATACCAGTGCTAGACATCATTATAATCTGCCACACTGCAGACATCGTAGCGATATGACTGAATGTTGTTAAAGCTACGTTAAAATTCCAAATCTCTCTCTCTCTATCTCTCTCTCTCTCACACACACATACACACACACACACACACACACACACACACACACACACCGGACACCGGAATGTTAAAGCTGTTAATGTACCAGGTGTGTATGTTAGGATTAGAAAAGAAAGATCTAAATGAATCAAACGCTTGCCAATTGGAGCCGTGGGTTCCAGCTCGATGGTTGTTTATAATAATTTATTCTAAACAGGTTGAATCGGGAAGCGGATAGAAAAGAGGAGATTCTTTGGTTTAGTTTACAAAAGGACAGCAAACCCAAATAACATAATGGCCAGATATTATCTCAATTGTTATTGTGTGTGTTCATCGCGATCATCCGATCCAATGTTACTATGCTAGGGGTCCGTCCATGGGGTCTAGGTTTAAGAGGTGATTACTATTTCTGGAAGGGTGTATTTGTTCTTGTTTCATGCTGCAATCATCTAAGGTCAGCGACAGAAACAAGGTTGAGACGCGTCACGATTTACCGACGATAACGACGTAGAGAAACTTCGGGTTGTTTATACGATTTCACATAATAATATTAAATTCTTCTGATAATCATAAAACGCATTTCACATCTTAATAGCCCAAATTCATATGGAACTGACCTTTTATTTGAAAGTAGGATCATATCCAAATAACTTAAGCGGGATGGACTGGCTACTGAGAACATACCTACTTGTCTAACTTATCAGTAACAAAATCGGTTTTTCAGCTGGCAAGAAAAATACGATTGGGCAAAAACAGTTTATGCAATACGCGTAGCAATATAATGAATATTTCTCAACCTCTCACCTATGAGTACAATGAATGTGACCCTCCCTGATTAATCCCGACTCTATAAAAAAATACAACTTACGGAAATATAAATAAGTACCATCTTTGCAAATGGACCAACTTAAAGGTGATATCCTGACTTTGTACCAAATGTTTATGTACGGGTTTGTTGGGTTACAGAGAGGAGTTTATTGCTACAGCCACTCATGACGTGATGAAAAACCTTGAACTATACGTCACTCACCTTGAGAATAGTCTCTACAATGTGAATACGATACATTAGTCATCGCAATCGGCAAGAGTTTTCTCTGATGGTAAGTTCACATATGTTAATGTGTTGACGTGAAAGAACGGGCATGTGATATGGATCGCTACAAAGGCGTTCAAGATCATCTTGCTTCCTAACAAACGTTCGAAGTTGTTTGTGTGAATGAACAACATTTGCCACTTGACCGAATGTATCACTATCATTACATTAGACTTGTCACTTCTTTTAGTTGCAATCTGTGTTTATTCCACTCGGGTGGGCCTCTACCATGTTTTCTTTCTTTTTTTGTGTAGCAGTGTAGTGCACCTGATATAGTATAATCTAACCAAGTCGTTAGAAAAAGATAAAAAATATTTCAGAGTATCACATTCGTTCTATGCGCAAAGGGCTGTAAGTCAGTTTTGGAACATTTGTTATGTTGAAACCTACTATATTCTATGATGTATAGAGCTTAACCAAGTATTCTCATCTATTCACGGTGCAGTATCTAAAGATGTTCAAAATCTAATTAAGGTTTTGCTTGAAAACCAATCTCTTGATATTATGCTTGATATTCTGCGCTGCTTTTAATTGATAATAAATCAAATAGCCCTATTGGAGAACCAGATGTTCCACTGGTATATGCTGTTTGAGAGAAAAACAGTTCTTCAGACAGGATGTCCACTCATGGCAGCGTCATGATACTGATATAAAATGAAAAGGTACCCCATGCAGTCTGCGCATTTGTGGCCGAATTAATGGTTCATTTCACAAAGGTCAAGTACGCACTACATACAAGGAAAATAATAAGATATCTTCCCGTTCAAACATGCGGCAGAGATTCGAAGACTTTTTGGTATAACATGGGTCCGAAATCAGCCAATCAGCATTTTATACTCAGATTGAGGACTTTGTCTCATAGTGACAGAAACATCGGCTTAACAATTATGTCACATGATTTGTTTGTGTAGGTGGTTCTTCGGAATATGAAATGTTAGTGACGAAGAGAAGAATCAGTTTTATGTATTCATCCAGTCTGGGTTTTTTTGTGTGTGAAGATTTAAGATCTATTCGTTACAAACAAGGATTACGAGTTACAAAGGAGGGAAGAAGCTGAAGACATGAACTTGACTGATACCAATGTTTGGCATTAACAGCTAAATAGAAACAGAATTTCAATTAACAGAGAAACCGTTATAAAAGGTTGTTTGCATTTTAGTTTTGTAGCATTTACACTGATGCATCTTTTCGTTATATATTTTATTATAAATTTTTGAAATGAATATTTTTGTTGTACCTTGCTTGCTGGTATCTTTTAAACGTTCTGATTAACATAAATACAAATTAAAACTGACAACGCCTTAGGTGTATTTGCATGTATTTCTGTGAATATGCATTTGTTAATGCTCCTATCAACACCCTCAGCCCATCTGGCTATTGATTGTCGTTTAATGGAGGTATGTGTGTATTATTGAAAAATATTATTTCCCTTACTGATGCTTTTTGTTTATAGTGACGCTTGCTTATTTATTAACAAGAATGTGTGTTTGTTTGATTGCTTGTTTCTAGGAATGTAGTTTGCTGGTGAAAACGAATGTGCTAGTTTCTTTAATCGTTTTTAGAGATTCAGTTTTCGAAAAATAAATGATGGCTGCCAACCATAATGATGGACCTAATGTGATTATATCAAACAGTCAAGAGACTGCTAATAATGACAATACACTACACGTAGTGGAGTTCAAAACATAGATTTCTGTACAGATACTCCTTCATTAGATTACTATTCCTCCTAATGCAAATGTTGGTGCATACTATTACTCAAACCAGTCATGTCATCTGTTCCAGAGAATGTATTGCATTTGAATTTAGATTTCCCTGATTTGTGGTAATCACAGGAATATTTAACAGAATCTCGAACACAGGTACCATTTTCAGATGATTGTTTAACGTAGGACACAACTTAGAGGTATATATATATTTCTAAACACACTTTTCTAACACAAAAAGAGGAAATGGTGAAGTAAAGATACAAACAATGTGCAAAACGTCCGTACCTCCAAGTAATGCAAAACACAGCATGGCACTAACCAATATTAGAATTAATACGGCAGCACAAGATTAGCAGTGACTAGCATAACGAAAGGATTAGAACAGTCATAACTGAGGAGGTAATGTTCATCTTTTTTGTTGTGTTTTAAATGAACGTTCCATTCCATGGAGACCCAGAAGTTTGACCTTTATTCGACCTCAGCGTGCACATGTTGAAATTGTAGATGGAATTGAATTTTATTATCATCTTATGTAGGGCGGTTTATATTTTGAGAGGTTACCATTCCAAATCACCTCTAGGCAGTTCACAATTAGTAAACTATAGTATTAGCCCTTTGAGAGAATAGAATCTGACCATGTTATATGTCATCAAGCAGAATCAGAGACATTCTATCAAGCTTTCACCCTAACGTATTTGAGAAGGTCGATAATTAAGCATTGCCATAATTATCATCTAATTTAGAAACAATTCTTATCTTTATTAATGGAATAGTTTTGATGTACTTGTCTTTTCTTCTATAGATGCGGAAGAAAGCTAGAAGTAAGGACTTTCGTCATATAAATACCCCAACAGAAAAGATGTTCTCTTTAGAGATATCGGTTGCAATCACCGTATTATTGATGACAGGTAAGCACATTTGAACAATGTTTTCAAAGAATGCATTTTGTTTAAACTTAATGGTGGATGTAATGGGTAAGGGATAATCGTTAGGATGTTATGGATAACATGTTTCCTGCGTGTGAGAATAGCTAGATCGGATATATATCGTTCTCTTTGTTCCAGTTGGATATCATAAAGTATAGTCGTTCATGATTGTTGAGAAGGGCACAATCGTGTATGTTTTCTTACAGAACAAATATTGATATCAAAATGCACTTTCAAAACAAGATGACTCGTTAATATGTTAAAGAAAAAATAGTAATATGCTTCCGTTTTTGTTTCATTAAGGCACGTAGCTAATCATTTTGGCACGTTGAAAAAGACACACACAAAAAAACCAACAAAACAAATGGGTCTAAAGTTGTACTGCACTTTATACACGTTTTATTTCCGAATGCATGACATCAAGGGGATTTTACTTTTCGCAGATTGTTTCAAAATTTCTAGCAGACCCATCAGCGTAAGGTGTCTGCATTTTCAAGGACGAAAGAATGTATAAAGTCCGGATATATAATGCACCATCAATGATTAACATATTAAATGGGTCAAAACGCACCATAATAATTAGTTTTTATTTTTGCTTAATTCATGAGCATAATTGGTTCGGTTATCTCTGTATTTTTAAAAGAGACATTTATACTACTCTACGGAATTAATATCTCCGAAGTGGAGCAGTCTTTCCCATTTACATAATCTGCCTGACGGGAACATTATTGGTAGAGGACTTATGTTGAACGCAGGAGACTCATTGATAAGGACGTTTTGACCAAATGTATCAAACATTTTGAAAGATACACATGGAAAAGAAACTAATTTCTAGGTGATTCGAAGAATATCACCAAAATGAGTCTCTTGCAAAATGTATTTATTAACGTAAATTCAACTTGTATTACTAATATCCCATCAGAAATTGTCTTACAGCCGTATAATAATAATGTCCATATAATATATAGACATGACTTTATAATTCCAGTTCCTTATTGAAACAAGTAGATTCGTATTTGTAGACACCAAATACAGGTATCCTGGCAAACACGTAAATAAAAGCAGGACTAATAATACAATATCAAAGTACAAAGTTATAACACACACATGTTTATTTTTTATGTGCACACGTGAATTGGAAAATGTGCTTGGAAATATGTAATAATGTATTACTGGATAGATGGGTTACATTTCAATTTTGCCATAATGCAGCAAAAGACATTCGACTTAAATAGACAAATAAATGGAAAGTGTATCTCCAGCTAAGACTTAATTTAATTAAACTGATAACAGCACAAATGATACAAATACTGGATGAACGTTGTAATAAGTAAGTGTAATAACGGTGGAAAACATAAAAATATGTACAAAATTAACAATATATATTGGTGCTAACAAATCATCATACGATATCAAAGGAAGTGCTTTTATGGATATGGAAATATTAGATGTTAAAAGTATAGATGCTATTGGTTGATGTGAAACAGTGTTCTCTGCCATTTTATAACTATTTAATAACCGCTAAAAGAGCAGCACACGATGGTGTAACCCATTCATGTTTAAAACTTCTGATATGGATATGGTTTTAATAACAAGAACGTTACACTTGCTACCCAAAATGATTGTTCAGAATATACTTTAACTTGACGTACATTGAAAATGGCAATGACAGCAACACTAATATTATTAAACATATTTTTATGTATCACATTCTCAACGTTCGTTTCTAATGTATATTACTCTTGCTTCTGATTTGTGTTGCAGCGGAGATAATATTTATTGTCTGTGCATTGAATAAAAGTAAGATCTCTCCACCAATGAGAGCTTCAATGCATTTTAATACATGTACATTGAAAGTACTTCCTTTTCTTGTTGGGATAACATGGACCACAGTAAGTAATGGAAGTTAACGTTTTCATAGGACTGGAAGGTGTGCGATCATTGGTAATGTATTTCTATTTCACTACAATACCATTATCCATACACATACAACAAGCAGCTAATAACTTATTAAGGCATGTTATCGTTTATTTCAATACAGAAAATAACAAAAAAAAAAGTAATAAAAAAATGTTAGCAATATCAATTTCATAAACTAATTTGTTTCCATTGCATTTAATTTTAAATTAGCACATATCAACACGCATATATTTGTTCCCCGAAAGCTTAAAAATTGTATAAGCAGTTCTTTTTAACACATTAGTGTGATTAGATTCTGCACCATGGATTAAGAGCATTCCTAGTAAGTCATAATTTAAATATCTTTAGATATGTCTGTATAGATAATGTTATATATGAACCATCTCTGAAAATTCGATTAATCGTTTCCCGAAAGTTTGTTTTCGATTACGGTCAAGAGAATATAGTAATCGACCATGTGATCTTACAGTTACTATGCACCTGTGCAGAAGTACGTCTCCCGTTTTTTAAAAAGTAATTATATATATATATATATATATATATATATATATATATATATATATATTATCTTTTAACTGATTAAAATTCAAATCAAATAAAATTATATCGATTTTCAAATATGATATTTCTTCTTCTTTAAAGGTTAGAAAGGATGATGAGATAATGGGTTTTATAAAACGAAACTTAATTGAGCAAAATTATATTTTAGGTTGCTTTTATATCATGTCGTTTCATGCAATTTTAGCCCGTGAAAATTAATCCTGATTATGCCGCCTAGTTTGCGCACTCGCTGTCTGAGGATCTAACAGATGAATTTGAAATTCAATTATATGTGCTCAGTTATTGAAATAATGTTGACTCTTGTCAAAAAGAAGCTACTGAAAGTGTGGCTGGCAAAGATAAATGATACACCAATGTGCTTCTTTTCATGTGTTCTTTGTGTGCGAATCCAATCTGTAAATATTCATTCTACTATTTAATCCGGATGTTTCCCCAAAATATGGGATACAGCAAACCTTGTAAGACATTCAAACATTGCGTGTAACAGTCCGGTTCTCAATGTTTTGGCTTTTGACTAGTAATTGTGTTCGACGGTGAGCATCTGTCAAATCATTTGACTCCACAAGACTTTGCTTTATCGGCACATTTCTGTGTCTACAGTGTCTCTAAACGTTTGAGCTATACGGAATGATGGAACTGGTTTGCTAGAAAATATCGTCATAAGCAGCTGATACCGTTGAATGATTTATCAGTGATTTTGGATGATGAGTCCTAGCGTAAGGATGAATGTTATTATTTCAACGTCTGATTCCTTGTAGTTTCTAAATTCAGCTATTGCTATTCCATGTTTTTGTTAAATATTCCATGTGGTTTTTAACGTCTTTGTGTTTTATTCTCTTTGTTATGTGCAGGCTTAGTTCATTGCCTATCTCATTTAAAGACAGAGACCTTCCGGTTGCAGAGCCTTAAGTGGCAGCGAGCCGATAAAGTTTGCAAACACGTGATGAAGCTTCGTACTCTGAAGGTCCGAAAATAAACTGTTGCCAACGTAAAATAGTATACTGGAGTGGAAGAATCCATAATGATTTATATATAACATACCATTAGCTAAAGCATACTATCATATATCAACTAATTTCATGGCTATTTTCCGTTTTATGGGATAATAGGTCGATCAAACGACTCTGATTATTTGGTTGTTCTATTGATTGCTGTAAAATTGCATTTTTACTTTTACATATTGATGTTTTGTGTCTCCCCAGAATTGTCTTTGAATACATGAAGTAGTGTTATTGAATATGAAACGTGCTACATAAATAAAACCCAACATGGAAATATAGCTATCTTGTTACCATATGCATTCATAAAAATATGTTTCCTCATTTCCAGGTTTCTTCCTACTATCTTGGACCCCATACGCCATTGTTTCCATCGTGACAGTACTGATAAATCCTAACTCAATAACTACTCTCGGTAAATCACTGCCGGGAATTTTAGCGAAATGCTCAGTCATTTGGAACCCTATCGTCTATGTGATACGAAATAGTGAATTTAGAGAGTCCCTCATTTCGGTGCTGTTCAGGATATTATGCCATAAAAAAGTTACAACCCATCAATCGCCTCGAATTCAAACAGAACTTTAGGTGATACTGGTGTGAGTAATTTATAAGGCAGCGTCGAAAGCATTCCATCAGAACCGTTAACAATCAATGCATATTTAACATGATGTGTCCAGGAAAAAATAGTGTTTCACAAAGACGCTTCAGAACCAGTCATGTTGCTATTGGTGAGAATAATTAGGTCTCGGAGGAGGAAGTGTATGTTGAAGGGAAATATCTGACATAAGAGACAAGAATTCCCTTCGTTACAACAGCCGCTGACGCAATTAACTCACCTCAGTTTAACTGGCCTAGCTTGTATCACTGCTTTCAATATAATTATATATACAGTAGCAAGGTTAGCGAATTCGAAAATAATTTTAGACAGGTAGAACAGGATTAACAATGTATGATTAGACAAGCTGATGTTCATGATTTAAAAATATTTTCCCCAACGGTAACATATGTTATATTACGGGCTAAAATCATTAACTCTGATGCTGTCATACAAACATAACACGTTCTTGTTGCCTATTTTTAATCTTTTCATTCACATCACGGGGATGACTTTACTTCATAAGTACGGGTGTCAAACAACATAAAGGTTTAAATATCAACCCATACATGCTTACACCTTTCACATGTCTAATGTCTTGTATTATTTGTTTCTATTACTTGTTAGTTTTACCAAGTGACTATATCTTAACTATATTGTACTTGACCTTGTCCAATTTCATTGTCTACCTGACTTGGGACATTGATTTATAAACAACATATTACTTTGTTCTTATTTCCATGCTAGATAAGATTACATATCTTGACCATTTTAAATGGTCAGTATAACATGTTCATCATAATCTGAGTCTAACGATTTGTTATTTCCCATGGTCAAACCTGTTGTACCTAATGCCTACAAAGTTCTTTATTATACTTTCAGGGCCGGAGTTTATCTTGTAAACAACTTAGTATTTCCTAGAAAAGAACATATGGCCCTCATCCTGGTTCCACTTATGTATATTTTATGTTGTATAATGTTGTGTGCTTGAGAAATTATTCATTCTTGCATCACTATCTTTAGCATAATCAGTATTTTTGGTATTCAGGATTTTCATTTGAGTGGAGTAATTTAGCCAAATTATTATTCACCGGAAGCACCAAGTGCTCGTAAGTAATATTTATGGAAAAAAACTTTAATTTGAAATTACTGAAAATTCAAAGAGAAACGTTGTCCTGGATTATACTATTGTAATGCATCAAAACACTCTTAGCACATCGCCAAAATTCAGGTTATCGGCACATCGACACTACATGTACATCAATACGTTCAATATTGAATTCAATTGGAATACCACTGGAAAATCTGCTGAACTTTATGCAGTTGGACTTGTGATAAACGTTTAGGAGTACTTGGGATATAATACACAACTATTTTTAAGTTTCTACCCTGTATTCTATGGAAATAAATTATTTGTTGTTTTATACAGAACGTGATGGTTTTTCTCTATTTTATGATGTTTAGTTGGATACCAAACGTCTTAGCAATTCCAATTCACCCTTGTTCGTATACATGTAGTGTTCAGTATACAAAGGAAAGACTAATTTTCTAGCAATACACATTCTTAGTTCATATGTTTTTTCACTCTCTATTAGTCTGTCTGTCTCTCTCTTTCTGTCTCTTTATCTCTGTCTTTCTCTTTTTCTCTGTCTGTCTGTCTCTCTCTTTCAAAGTCAAATAGAAAACATAGACACGACAAGCAAATAAAACAGAAAACTGTTATGTTTGCGAAACTTTACATGGCTGTTTGTACAGGAATTAAACCTTCTGACTGTATTATTTTTCAACTAGCTTATTTCAGCTAGTTGCTGATACTGGAAAATAATTGTCTTGAACTAGAAATTGATGAGTCATAACGACATCTGTTATTGTATGTAAATGTATGTAAGCGCACATTATTTCCCGGATATTTCATTGTTATAGTAGTCATATGTTTTAAGCAAATTTAAGAATTATTTAAAAGAAAATGTGTCGGCTGTAAAAGAAAGTTTTATTTGTGCACGGATGTCTTCTCCTAGTCTTCTTGGTTTAAACCTAATGGCTTCAATGTTCGAACGCGGCGTATCCATTAAGATTCCTTTTCTTTCCTGGTTGGGGAACTCCAGTTTGGGTGTTGGGCAATTGCAATAAGTGTTGTATCACTGAAATTGTATCCAGGGGAAGGAGAAAGGTTCTTCGACCGGGCTTCAGTACATCTTTTTCATCCAATCAGATCTATGAAGGTTGGTCCTTTTTTGTGGCTTTTCAGTTTTTCCAACATATTGAAGGTTATCGATCTTACATGTGATGAGATAAATGACATTCTCTGTTTTGTACGTTTTGCTTGGACCATGCATGTTTAATTATTTTCTAGTCACTGTACTCGAAAATGGCGTAGTCTCTGTTGACAGGTTTTGCACCTTTTATCACCAGCGGGGCCAGATTGATTACGGTAGCCTTGATTAGTGATTGAAGTTAGCTTCGCCTGAGTAGGATGTCCTTGAGGTTTTGTGGTCTCCGGTAGGCGACTACAGGTTTGTTATCTATGATTAACTTTAGTTCGTCCGACGATTCTACAATGGGCCACTATTTCTCGATGATTTTACCTGCTTTGGGGTTGTCTGCATGGTAGGTCAGGATAAATATTTGGATCATTACTGCTGGATGCGGTTTTCCGAAAGTGCCCTTACTTCCACCATGACTTTACACCCGTTACGATAAAAAATTCAATAAACTTGATATTGGCTGGTAGAAAAATACTCCCATGGTGGTCTGTCTATATTTGCTTTTGACGATCACGACGACTGGGTAGATTACGACGACACTGATGAGACATTTTTGTTGAATTTACTCCGCGAAGCCCTGAATACAGAAGTGGTTTTGTGTAATGAAAGTTATAAAAGTTACTAACAAATCGATTGGGGCCCCGAGTGGCCGAGTGGTCTAAAGCACTCACCGTTACGGATCACTGCCATCTCACCTCTGTCTGAATGAGTTCGAATCTCAGGCTCGGCTAACGTGGGTACGTGAGAAAGCCTGCCCGTAGCTTCTCGTGGGTCGGTGGTTCTTCCCGGGGTTTTCCAGGGTTCTTCCTCCACCAATTATACTGGCCGCCATGTATAGCCTATCTTGTGCTGAAAAATGGGGTTACACCATACAACAACAACAACAACAAATCGATTTGATTTATCCGTATGAAAGCATCGTGGCGTATATTATGTTTACACTCATGGCACTGCAACGACACGACGAAGACCGTCAAGAACATTACCTACGTGTTATCGACAACGGATTTGCATTTGCTTAAATGTGCTAGGCGCTGGTGACATCGGACCGAGTATGACAATAGAATCACTCAGCGGAAAAATGTAATCGTATAACAAAGAAAGACAATAGTAGAAATGAAAACACTCCACCTGCGTATAGTCTAAACAATTGTATAAAACACGCCAGTTCGAAGATCACGCCATTCAAAACGCTTTTCACAAGCCAGTTGAAGGTGTTATAGTCTGAAGATCACTGTTGGTTCAATTACATCACTAAAGTTCCCTTTGTCAGAACGTTTGCACCTAACTTATAATAAAAATAAACAATCAGCATATAAAAATATAAATAAACTCAGCAGGACTTAGGAACAAAATATAATTACTATCCCCACAAAACCAAAAGACCCAAACACTAGCTAAATAAATTTAGATGCCACCACATAAAAACCCATAACATATCATTCAATTTTATAAAAGTATTAATAAATAATTCACTTACGAAGCACCTATAAAAAACTAAGGAAACCGCAAAATCGCCTATCCTAGATGTCCTTAACGAACGAGTAATCAGCTAGGACTCCGGTCCTAGATGTCCTTAACGAACCGTGTAGTTGGCTAGGACTCCGGTCTCTTGCTAAATAAAGTATAAATAACATTCAATCTCTAGAAACATTAATAAATAAACAACTTAAATAGGCACTATCTAAAAACTTATAAATAACATAACGTAGGAAGCACACCCTAAACACCTCGACTAGTAATACCATAATAACCTTGAAAATCTCTCTTCAGACATGATTTCTACTAAGAACCTCTATAAACAGCATATAACATTCCCTCCCCCCTTTTAGAACATTTTGAAGAAGAAAAAAAAATCGAAAACAAAAAGTGGCAAGAAACACCAGGCAAATGCAACAAGAAACCAGCGATGTAAAGCAGTCAGGACCGTTCCCCAGCTCTCCTTCCCACTAATGACAGCCAACCATTCAACTGTAAGGGACTTTTATGGACCCACAGATTGAGGCCAAACTATCAGTGTTCCTTGAATTCATAAGAGCCTGGGGGAAGTGGCTCCATTCCCTTTCCTGGGAACAACTAGCAGGCTGCGGTGCAGTCAGAAAAAGTGGCACATGCACAATTGTGCGCACGCCACTATAATATAACTCAACAACAACAAAAACCTAACTTGCTCACTTCCGTGTTACTGACACTCGGTCTGTCCGCCACTACAGGAGCGATATATGGAGCCGCCCAGGAAACAGCGATTTGGTGCCGACCATGAAACATTTCCGCTATTTTTCCAAGGACCAGCTTTCGGTGGAAATCTGGCCAAGCGAAAGCGTTGGGACTATTATACAAATTATTGCAACTGGGATGGGATGGACTGGTTTACCGTGATCAGTAATCACGCACGAAGCGACGAAAAGTACTTTGATTATTTCTGTTTACCTCCTCCACACTATGTTGTTCGATAGTTATCAACGGCGAGGTTCACGCGCAGCTCCGCTGGTAATGGTGAAAAGGGAGCAGATTATAATTTGCTTATGGATCAGACCATTGATTACAGCGCTTGTGGTAAGTATTTCATCAATTCTATCCTGAAATAAAATACAACAGAAAGTCGACTTTCGTAACGCTCTTGTCTCTTTTAGCGGTGTTATCACTGCTTTAAAGTTTCTAACAACAGTCCAAGTAGTCTTACCAATTTCAAAGCTGACCTTTTAATTTATACTTTTCATTCAGTAGTCGTTTAAAGTATAACCCTGTAGTCGTAGTACCTTAAAAGCATGATAATTTCATGTACAATTAACCAAGTGGAAGCTGCAAAAAAAATTGTCCCATGATCAAATCGTTTTGCAATGTGTGTTGTCCTAAACAATCGCGGATTGTGGCTATTCCACGCAACGAGTAAGCGTAGTCCTTGTTGTATACTGCACGGTGTACAGAGTACACACACATAATCGTATCACTTCGAGCTGCATACGAGCAACGATGTTGTTGGAACAGAGGTACACGTGTGTCGGTGAGGTAGTGTCATACGCAGGGAATGCAAAATCATCAGAGGCGCCATTGTCACCCAGAAGATATTCGGATAACTCCCCAGGCCTAACGGTGCTAGACCCTCGATGGGTACATGTAAATCGGACCTTGAAATCCAATGAAGGCATCATATGAAACTGGCTAAAGAACTGCAGAAACCGGGGCGTGAACATTTTGCGAGGTGTAAAGTCATTGTTGTGACTGTGAATGATATATTGTCAGTGGATTTGGTTGACATGAGAGATTACAGCTCATACAATAATACTTTTAAATATTTGCTTACCGTCACTGATGCGTTTAACAAGTACGCATGGATGGTCCCGCGATATCTTAAGAAACATCAGATAAAAGCGAACGATTAAATAAGGATAAACACTCAGCTGGACAGTGGACATGTTGGTGGTAGAGGAAATGCAGAAGGCACTGTCGGTCACGTACACCCTTCAAGATGCGGCAAGAGACCCGTTTGAAAGAAACCAGCCAGAACATGTTTCGGATCCAAAGTATCATTTCGACTAAACGCAATATATCTCATCAAATGTTCTGGCTCCCTGGACAAATCCAACGACGGCTGCTTAATGACAATGCAGCATAAATAAATTTACCGTGCGCCACTGATACGTTTTTGCAGAGACGGGATGTTTAGGCAGTCCATCGCCTCAAAAATACAGTTAAACATCGACTCGAATTTAAATAATTGTGTGCGGCCGGAAAGCGGCGTGTGCATGATCAGGTTTAGCAACTGAAAAAAGTTTTCTCGTTGAGGCGAGGTAAGGTTGAAACGCTTGAATTTAGTTTGTATGCGGCATTGCTGCTTATACTTCGGGCCGGCCGTTGATAGTGCTGACACCGTCTCAAGTTGTCTTCTTCGTACACATGGGGGTCATCAACTAGGGAGTATAACTCAGATCGCCACAATCTCATCAAAAATACTGAGAACAGATGCTAGTGACGAAGACGCTAGCAACGGATCCATTTTATAATAGTACTAAACAACCAGTTAAAGAAACATAATGTATATACACAATAGAGTGTATAAAGGGGTTTTAGGCTTTTGAGGGTTTTGACAAACGTTTCTATGCGCATTTTGGATCAATGAAATCGTCTCGGTATCGGTATATGGTATATAACGAGTACTGCAGTTGCATATTTGAGAACAACGAAGCATTAAATACATTGTGATGGTCCAGAGGTATTTATGTAAGCTCTTTCGGGATGACTACGACAAATCAAAGAGGACACCAAATTCAGTCTTGGTCCTTTTAATGTGGAAGTCATCGACGTCAAATCTTTGTACAAGTTGACAACTCTGGACATGGAAAGATTTCCACAAAAAGTGTTTCAAGTAGGAGGTGTTATGCACACTTTATCATTCTGGATAATCCCAGACCAATTCAGCTCTATGTGCAATACCAAACCACTATATATTTCACTGGAATTTCGTTTTTTGAATATTGTTATTAACTTATTTTGGTGTGGCACTGGTGTATAACCGCTCAAATTGACAAACCAGGATGCACCAGAAACGTGCATCTATTTCCGCTTTGTACATACGGACCACCAGAAGGAGGGCGGTACCGGCGACGGTTATGTTTATTGGAGTAAAACTTCCTCCAGGAGCATGAGCGGGCAGGTCTCCAAAAAAAAGTGGCAGATGTTCTTTTGCAATATATATCACACAGGAGAAGCTGAAAGAACACGGCCTTAATTGCGATAACGTCGTGGCGACAAAGCCACATAGAGAGGAAAATATACAAATCTCAATGCCAATTTCCACTGCACGAGGGTACCTTTTTACTTGTGCACTGGTATCGAAATGTAGATCGTTTCTGGAAGCGAAGACAATGCGATCCATATCAGGTGCTCGTCTTGTTTAGTCCTACTTATGAAATCGTCAGCATCAAAGCAAATTAAACATCCTACAAGAGACTCCACCGAGGGCCGGATTGCGTGGAAACCTTTTCGTACAGGATTTTCCGGATGTAGCCTGTAAAATAGATGATATCATGCAGGCCCCCAAAGGGATTACCAGGCAATACAAAGTCGGTTTCGATGAAGCTGTAAATCGCGACCTCTGCGTGAAAATGTTTGGTGGTGACAAGGTGCAAAATCATTTCTGATCAACAGGTCAATACCTGGGAGTGGCCCACGACACGTGCCGTGGTTCCTATAAAAATCTTTTTTTCCCATTGCTGTTGAATAATGTCCATGTTTACGACACGCATCTCATTGTGAAATCGTTCGGAAAAATTTAGAAACATTAATTCAGGTGCATTCCTAACAATATGGAAATATATCTCTTTCTCATTTGGCAGATTGAAGTTCATAGACAGTCTTCAGTTCATTGTGGTGTTGCTGAACTATCTCGTAAAACACGAAACAGTTTCGACACACCAGTTAACAGTACGGAAACATACTCTATTACCAGTAGGGTAAAATGTTAAGATGCTAAACGTTACGTTATGGATGACGGTATTAGAACTCTTGCATATGGTCTTATGGACACTGGAGAACCTGCTCAAGAGCTTGTGCTTGATAAATATAACTTGATATAGAAGGCTAGGTTGGTTGGAGGAGACCGTTTTCGGTTTTACTCGGCTAGGCCTAAAATGTAGTGTCCTTTTCTTACATGGTACTGACTATAACAAGAGTATGAGTTAACCAACTGTGAAAATAAATCTTATTCAAAAGTATCAAAATAAACCTTTCCGGATGTGTTCGGAGCCGCTTGTTACATTCTGCTGATTATACGAATCTATTAAAAACGAGTTAAATGGAAATTGTATACCCTGGCAATCACATTCTTCATGTATTGTATATCACGTTTTGGTCATATTGAGAAACGTTTGATGGGAGATCGATGCTATAAATGTGTGCATGTGTTTCTGTGCGTTTATCAGATTAAATTGCTTTATTATTTTGGGTAATTGATGATTGTTCGTCAACATTATAATTAACGACATATAAGATTACCGCGATTATCTCACTTTTTAACATGTATATTGTCCAGATAGGAAGAAAAATGTTAAAGTTCCGACTGATTAGGGTCGCTGGAACTATCAGCTAATTACACACAGTGTGTGCATGACGTTTTCGATGGATACATTTGCAGGTTTGACGTGATACGGTGATGCTTTATAGATTGGGGCGATGGCGCAGTTCATATTTGATTACCGGATATGATGTTTATTAGCTGTCATCGATCCTTATAGAATGTACCGGGGTTTGACTTGATATGGTGATGTTTTATAGGTTGGGGCGAATGCAAAATTCATATTTGTTTACCTGATATGATATTTAACAGCTTTGTTCGATCCATATAGAAAGTACCGGATTTCATTTAGTCCATCACAAAGAGTAACATTTTTAGGTGGCTGCCAATCCTGTTTATAGCTCACTGAGCTTGCGCAGGATAGGTTCAGTATAATACATCCGCACAGAGGGCGATATGTGTTACAAATTTGATCTTTAGCAACTGACACCATAGTATGTTTTTAGAATTGCCGTGATCAAGTATATTTTCAACTGGGAGTTTGCTAAGTAACTGGGCAACTACCAATTGCTGAGAATGCCAGAGAGTTAATACATTGGTCTGTATCAATTTAAAGTCATGCCCGTTGGATTTCCAAATGCGGGTGCGACCTCCTGTTGTTTCATGTCAAAGAGTATGATACATGTATAAGGCATTTTTCTATAACCTCTTACTTGGGAGTAGAATGCATTCTTGTCAAACACACCTCTCAGGGCTACCTTTACACAAATATCAAAGTAATGCAACATTTCAGTAATGACGTTGGAATATGTGGATAACGTGGTATGTTGGTCAGGACAGTTGAATGACCACACCAACAAAATCAACGCAGTTGTGAACGCTTTAAGACCCAAATTTGAGAAAGAGATACGATTATGTCTTGTATTGTGGGGCTCTTGAGAATGGTTATTCTCAATTTGGCTGAAACACTAGCTAGTTCAAGCAAATTTAAATAGAAACCTAAACAAAATAGAAGGTCTTGGAATCTGTGTGAAGAACGGTTTTTGTACCTATGAAAACAAATCGGTGTTTTATATAAACATAACATTGCCCAAGTGAGATAATCTGCTTCCTATTAGGACTAAGGTCTCAATAAAAAGATTGTGAGCAATTGTGAGTAAATCTACCCGTAGAATAAACCAGTAGATTATTGACTACTCCATCACTGAAAAAAAGTTATTTCTTGTTGCGTGCAAATTAGGCAAATTCCAAATGTATCTTTCAGGGAGGGAATTCATTTTCTAAACAGATCACCAGCCCCTTTACCTTTTCTTATTTGTAACTTATTTCTACATTTGACAAATCAGCATAATGTAAGACTGTAGGTCCCTTACCCGAGGCCAAGTCAGGTGAATAATACGGGTCGATAAAATTTGCCCGTTAATAAGATTTCGATAAAAATCCTCTAAGGAATGGAAAAAATTAAACCATAGTAAAAGCTTTCATGAATTTTCTTAAAAACTTTGGGGTCTTTCAAAACCTGTCCAAACTGAGCAATTGTCATAATTTATGTCTGTCAGTTTCCAAAACGATGTGGAAGAATCAGGTTTCCGACAGTAAGATCTTCAATTACCGTGAAAGTGTTATGTATATTTAATTTGCATTGATCAGTAGATAATTTTATTAAATTTGTATTTCATTTTATGCTACTGTAATGTAATATTGTACGTTAGAATTAACCTTGTCGAAACGCGTATTTTCTACAGGACCTGAATTACTGATTTGTTGTTCTGTAGACAAGTGATACAAAGCTAAAGTATTCGCAATGTGTATGAGTTGAATATCGTGGTGATTATCAGTAGAAGTATACAAATGTATTGTGCTCTGCGTCTTGGTTACTGGAATTCCTCTACAATTTACATGGCGTAACTGACATAGTTTAGATTATATATTATAAGTTTAGTAACATACGTTCTGATTATAGCTATTTTTGATTTTGTAACATTCAAAAACGTCCAGAAAGTTATTTTCAATAAAGTAATAGTTTTCTTATGAAAATTGCTAATTGTGACATGATATCAATGTGAGGTCAATGTTATTGTCACCAGCAATATTATTTAATCATGACTTAACATCGGAGCAGAATCAATTTGTTGTTGTGTATAGTAATTACTTTGAAATTATTCAAATTCTTTCGTCTCTGGGAATACAAAAGTGACATGATGACATTCTATGTAATATAGACTGGAATTATACCTACACTTCAAATAAGTATTTCTTCTTAGATTGTACTATTGTGATCTAAAACAAAGACCTTTGGCACATCAATGCATTAGATGCCACTACATGTACGTCAACAATTTGAGCGTTGGAGTTAATTTTTATTTCCACTAATGTTTATTCAAGATATTTATTTTTAAGACTTGTGTCTGTTAATCTATGATTACTTTGGGATTTAATTTGCAGTACCATAGGTTTCTATTCTTTTACATTTTAACTTTGTGTTCAAGGTAAATAAATTATTTGTTAAATTTTACAATGGTTGCTGCTTTTCACTGTTTTCTGTCACTTATTGTAAGAGCATATCGTCACACAAAATCTAACGGTGCGTTGGAATGGTCTCATCAAACTTTGGTTTCGTCATATGTCTTTTCTTCAAAAGAAAATATTTAGATAAGGGTGTTCTGATCGGTGCTGTTAGGAAACCAATTGAAGAGTACTTAACGTTCAGTAATGTTTAGCCTGCTTCTGAATATATTGTCCGTGAACCATTGACTTTATTAAAAGAGTAACTTATTTCAAGCAAAGAATCATATATTAATCTTGTTGATTACATTTTTGCTTTTAAATTAATCTGCTAAAGACTTTGACGTAGCAATTAATGATCTTTGCACTACTTAGTTATTATGAATTTAAATACAAAGTTAAGGTCTGACATAAATACAAAAGAAATGAGATTTTAGCCTGGAAATAAAGCTCTTTTCCGGATGTCTTAAAATGCTCTTCAGGGTACTATAATAGTTTTTGCAGCTGTAAGAAGAAACCTGAATTAAATTGTATTATTAACGCTCCTAGGAAGTTAAGCTATAGACAACTTTGCGATATAATTATTTTACAGGAGTATATTGGTAGAGACATCAGTGGTATCGCATTGTAGTGGCTTTGGTATAAGCAAACTTCAGACTTCAGAAATGTTAAACAGTCTAGACCAGACATTTACTCATCTACAGACACAAGAAAGAAAACACATTACATTAAAAACAGCTATTATTTGAATATAAACACTTCTTTCCAGATGCTCGAATACGAACAGGTATATTCTACCATGACGTTAAGTTGTAGATGCTACACCGCTAGAGCAGCAGTTCCTTATGGATTGAAATCTCAAGCAGGAATGTTTGGAAAAGTAGATTTAATATTCGTTGAATAATGGTTGTGCTGGGTCAATTTTCTTCGTCTTTTCCTATGAAATGAACGGAGTACATGTATTTGCTTTTCCTGTCAAAGAATATATTTCTATGAAACTACGAGGTCTCCATTCTAAAACCAGGATTTGTAGAATCGAAGAAACTGTGACATCACTAATCTGATGCGAACATAATTAAACGGCTCAATGGTTAGCGTGCCGTTCCCTCAATCACATTACTGCGGGTGTGAATCATGTCCAGTCCGGTCCAGGATAGCTTGTGTAGTTTCTTGATAAATCATGTAACTCCCACCCTCTCAGCAATACATGGTATTTCATATCGTAATATATGTCAATCATTCAATCATTCCATCCATCCATCCATAAGTCATTCCTTTGTTTATTTTGTGTGTTGTATTACAGGGATGTGTGTATGTATATAGATTTATAGTAACGTAAGCAATTGTAATCATATCACAGCTATGTCTGCAGAGTGGCAGTTCACAGTGATGTCTAGCACTCGGGCATCATGCCAAAGACGTATAATCATGCTCCAGTCACATTATTTTGACACCAGACCGACCAGTCCTAACATGAACCTCTTAATGCCGAAATGCTAGCTAGGCAGCTGTTACTACCATTTTCATAAATCTTTGTGTTGACTTGACAGAGGCTCTAACATGCGATTGCCCGCTCTAATTAGGCTACCGGGGTGGTCCAATATCGAGATGTAATACAATTTAGATTTAAAGGAAAGCAATTAATTCTTGAAATTAGTAACGTTTATCGTTTACTAGCTTAGCAATCGTATTAAGACTGAGTTCCAGTGTTACGAAATCTTATATTAATGCACTGGGATCTTTTTGATGCATTGTCTATCTTTCTTTAAGAATTCAGTAATATATGTAAAGCGCGTGTGCGTATTCATGGTATCGCATCATAGCAAGAGAACATGCTCCTGTGTACTTAATGAAATTTGACAGACGTCCATCACATGATTGTAAAATCCGTTACTCGGATACCATGCGTTTTTGAATGAGCCACTGTGCTCATTTTAAGTTACTTAACAATAGCAGATTTTATTTACTTTTGATTTGAATAATTACATGAATTTGTCAACTATGGACGAACGATATTCGCCAAGACCACGGGAAAGATGAATATTCGTTCTTCTTGCATTGTAGTATATTGTACTGAAGCAAACTATATAAAAAAGTCATAGTTATTTTGCTAATATTTGACTTTGCTTTCATTACGTTCTATTCCCTGAATAGCATTTACTCAACACTTGACGATGTTTCATTAGTACACAATATTGTCACATTTCAGGAACAAAATGTTCTTTTTAATTTTTTACATGACAAAAATGAAAAATTTGCAAAAATGAAATAAAGAAATCATGTAAGGACCGAAAGATATTTATTATCCCAGTACTATATGAAACATGAAATTGTGGTTGCACAATGAAAACAATTTTTTTACAGGCGAAATGAGAAAAGCACCGACGAACCGACTAGTGCACGGCCTGTACGATTGAGAAATCGCCGTTCAGTCATATGTATTAATATGGCAACATTTGTTTAAACCTTGTATTTTCAATGTCCGTGGCCTAATATCGTCGGTAATTTTCCACACCGGTATACCAGTGTAAGCTATTTTGTCTATTGCATAAAGTTAAATTAAATGAGGCATATTTCGATTATTCTTTGCTAAAAAGAATACGTTTTTCTGGTGACAACATTTGGCGTTGAATACAAGCTATTAGACTTGTGTGTTCTTTGCTCAACTTTACTAGCTTAAATATTATTATTTATATATGAATAAAATATCAAAAAGTCGATCCCATGACTTTTCAATATATTTCATTTTTGATATTTATTTGTCGCCGATGCATTGGAAAATTGAGTGCAAATCGTTCCCGATGCATTTTGACTGACTATAGTGTGTATGTCAGAAAAAAAATATTATTTAGAACAGGGTTCCGAGCCTTTTGGTTACTTCTTTCATTTACAACATTCTACAACGAGAAATATTCCATCAGTTGCACCTACCAAGGATATCAACTTCCATTAAGTTACGACTTTACGGTCATGCTCAACTTAGCAGTAAAATGCCAGACCAACAACGTTTATAAAATTGAATATTGAAACTAACATTATAAGTATTAATGTTATTAAATCAAAATTTAAGACGAACTTGCAGTATTACCAATTGAATCCAAAATAATTATGAGAACATTATATTAAGGTCCAAAAGTGTCCGAATGAGTGAAATGGTCCGTCTAAATTTCAGATCCACAAATATACTAGTCCGTCAATAGTCATGACGTGTCCAAATGGGGTTGTCCAGAACTCCTTTAAGTAATATACAATAGTTCCAAAACGACAGTATAGTCCAATGAACACTTTTGATTTCCAATAAATAATCCAACACATGTTTTCCATTCTCAAATAATATCGAAATCAAGCATAAAAATAAATATGCAGACTTGATGTCAGAACAAGAGGAAAACAAATAAGAATAAGAAAACTGCCCAGTACGAGATATTTATATACAGGCGTCAAGGTTACAAACATGCATATTATCAGCACTAAAACGTGACATATTTCCTGCAGCGTAAAATAACTCACACGATTTAGGCCCTCAGCTAGGAATTAATCTAATTCTTTTTCGTTACCAGCTGACTGATTTGTTCAATAGGGAAAAGCCTGAATGTTGCAAACATATTTCTTAATAATTCTTAGTAACCTTCAACACCTACATAACACATCTGTTTATAGATCCTATGGATTGTTACATTCTTTAATATCTTATAATTTAAAATAACGATATTCACTACAATTAAAGGCCATTAATACAAACATTGATACATGATCCTGTAAAGTTAATAACCGTATACAGGTAAATGCTTGGACAAACTCTCCCATACTGAGTCAGACCATCAAAGAAAAATATCATTGCTAATGAGGAGTGGGTTTGAAATATAATTAATCCTGATACTCACTCCTCTGCTTCTTGTCAATGGTATATTTTATGTACCTTCTATGATTATTTTTTAAACGCATACCGTTTATATACTACACACGGGTTTGATGGATATACTTTAAATGTCATTTGCTTGATTTAGACAAAACACGGATTAAAACTTGTACAAATGTCACAATCAACCCTTCGATCATTGGGAAATCACATTTCCGACCTTATGTGTGATCTTTGGTTCTTAACATACTTTTATCAAAATCATACACATAACGCAAAAAGTATTAATTTCATCCTTTGCCAACATTTTAAGATAACTACTTGACAAAGTTTGATCAGTTTAGAGTTTTTGATAATACAGATTTAGCATATACGGTTTTATAAGAAGAATTAAATCGTATTACATGAAATGTAATATACGATTATAATTGAATTGACAGGATAATTGTATTTATCGTGTATTAGGTAATACCGCATTATAACACGCAAGAGTAGGAAGCTATACATTAGCATAGCCACAAGTCATTGGGGATAACCCGCCACTCTTAGTTGTCACTCGTAGCTGCCTGCGGAGAGATTCTACGATTTAACTGCAATTGGATAAACATAATTACAGTATAAAAAAACAATGCAATACGATCAATCAAACAACCAATGAGTATGTTGGATTGATCATGTCTGAAATGAAGCAGTTTTATGCGTATTCTTGACGAACGGGAAAATATGCGGCGAATCAACCAATGAAAAAATGGGAGAGGAGGGTATAATATAGAGTACCTGTAACGAGAAGGTATCATAGATCTTCGGAATGGAGTCACTCTGCAATAATTTCTCGACCATGAATATTACACTATCAGAAGACTCACAGCAGCCACTTTCTAATGAAGCGTATACTAATATTGCTATTTTGCTGACTATAGTACCTGTTGTGGGATTCTTCGAAAATTCTGCTGCGATACTTGTGCTTTTCCAGAATCGTCACTTAAGAAAGCCTTGTAATATATATATATATCTGGTCTGGCCATTTGTGATATTTTACACTGTACCATAGGAATACCAATGGTGACCATGTCAGGCTATGCAGAGAAATGGATTTTTCAGCAGAAAGGTTGTACTTATTATGGGTTTGTAACCACGTTTCTTGGAATTACACAAATAACTATTTTAACAGTCATATCAGTTGACCGATACAAGACTGTGCGAGGAAAATATATCTCAAAATTTAAATCTGACATACGTTGTGTGCTAATTGTGTTGGCTTGTTACTGTCATGGATTTATGTGGGCTATTTTTCCTTTGGCAGGCTGGAGTTCTTTCCAGATAGACGCCGCACACCTGTCATGTTGTATCAATTATATGAGTAAAACTCCACTTCGTACTTGATTTGTCTTACTGTTTTCTGCTACGTTATTCCAGTTGTGTGCGTTACTTCTTCTTACTGTAAGTACTTGCCATTGTAATGATTGACACAGGTGGTAATGAACTTTCTTTTACTCTTTCCCGTTGAACTTCATGTCATCATGCAAACAATTTGTTTGTTGTTGTGGTGTTTTATCTTTAATAATGATTAAAACTTGCTCATCGGGTTTATGAGTTGTCGTGAATTTGCTTTGTATACTGCACTGGATATAAATACAGTGTGGTTAAAATGCACACGAGGGACAGTGATCGAATGTTGAGTAATTCTCTTGATCAATAATCTTGATTATTAAATAGGTAATGCTAATTTAGTGGAAATTTTTTGTTAGTGTTGTGAATGTAGTTAATGTTGACCTTAACCTGCTGTTACCTTGGTTCCTATCCGTGAATTGTAGACAAACAAACAAATTAAATTGTAAACTATTTTTAAAACAGGTCTTACGTAGATGAACAGGTTTCCATTTTGTCACAAACAAGATTATAAGACACTTTTGACAAGCTGAATTAGAGAAAGTCGAACCCTTGAGTTTTATGCAATAACGTATGGAAACCAAATGTGAAGATGATATTAAGCCTTTTACAGCCAAACAATTTAAAAAATGTGTTCCCATCATCACACAATGGCAAAGGTGATCGGCATTTACAAAATTTCATATAGGAGTATAATTTTGACAAGATCTACTATCACATCAAATGCTTATGATATTAGCTTTAACTGTGCCATTTTGGTACTAAACTTGTATGGATATTTAAAGGAACATTATGCTTGAATTGCAACAAAATTATATATATATATATATATATATATATATATATATATATATATATATATATATATATATATACATATACATATATATACATATATATATATACATATATATACACACACACACACACACATATATATATATATATATATATATATACATATATACATATATACATATATATACATATATATACATATATATATATATACATACATCTATATATATATACATACATATATATATACATATATATATACATACATATATATATATATATATATATATATATATATATATATATATATATATATATATATATATAATGGGCAATGTGCAAGTCATGTAGAATTGCACGGGAAGGTAGGCGCTCCCGCCATCCACGAGTCTTCCAGCTATAGATAACACTGGACGGACGAACGTACGAGACGAAGTCAATGCTAAGCGGAAATGCTGCCAAACAGCTCAACGGCTACGTGTTTGTGACCAAGTCGAGACACCAGCTTGGATGAAATCGGTTGGTTTCCACCAGGCGAAAGATGCCCTAGACACACCACATGAAAAGTGACAACATCACCCATCCCATACCGTCTCGGTCGTCGCCCTGTTAAACAAGGGCCGCGCCTTGCGTCGTGCACCAGGGTGGAGGTGGAAAGTATATGACTGATGATCAGAGCAGCAAGATTCGTGTTAGGAACAACATCGCCATTGGATTCTGGAATGTGAGAACACTGAGAGCAACAGAAAAGCTCAGGGAGTTTACATATGAAATGAACAGATACCGCTTAAACATCCTAGGACTCTGTGAGATACGATGGAGGAACATTGGATAAACAACTCCCTTGAAAAGACACCAACTATTCTTCAGTGGCAGAGAATACAAACTTGAGCGGGGATTTGGGCTCCTTGTACACAAGGACAGTGTGAGAACTGTCATAGGATGTTGGTCAGTATCCAGTCGGCTCATCACCATCCGCCTTACGGTAACTCCATTCAACATTACCATGATATAGGCATAAGCCCCAACATTAGATGACGCGGATATGGAAGACTTCTTTGACCAGCGTCAAGAAAGTGTGGATAAAACACCGAACAAAGACAGTCTGGTTGTGCATGATGATAGAAATGTCAAGATAGACGAGGACGCTTGCTTGAACTGGAAAGGAACATGTAGGTTCTGCTGCAATGCACAGAAAACTGAGAGAGGACTTAGGCTCTTGGAATTCACTAGATACAACGACCTTATGCTGACAAATACTTTCGGCCAGTACATAGTATATAGAAGATGGACATCGCACATCCCAAGCGAAGACCATCACAGTCGGATCGACTACATGATAGTGAAGAGGCGCATTCAGTTAAGTATAAACATCGCCAAAACCATAAGCTTTCCTGGAGCGGACATAGAATGTGACCATAATCTGGAGATGATGACCTTCAGGCTACATCTAAAGATGGTCAAGAAAGAGAGCCACAACAGAGTACAATTTGATCTCGAGAAATTGAAGGATCCTGAAGTAGCAAAAGCCTTCCAGGCACTAATTGGTGGGAAATTTGCACGTCTCACTATCCTCGATGCTGACAATAGCGACATGGACACGTTGATCACCTCTTCTATACAGCAACGACCGAAGGAGGCAGCGATATCATCGGTAGACGTTGCCCAGTCAAGAAACCCTGGTCAAAGCCGAGGTTCTGAACCTGTTTGACAAGAGGAGGGAACTGAAGAAGGAAAAGAACGATACAAAAGGGCAAAACAGTACAAGACATCAAACAGGAAGTCAAAAAAAGCTTGAAAAAAGCAAAAGAGAACTGGATAGAATAAATGTTCAGAGACATTGAGGGAAATATTCAAAGGAGCAACATTAGGAAAGCATATCAACTGGTCCATGTTCTAACAAGTCCAAAACAACAGTGGGTTTCCTCCTTACAGGACAAAGCCGGAAACTGCCTCAAAGAAGAAAAATATATTCTGAAAAGATGGACAGAGTACTGCGCAGAACTTTACAACCACCAAGCCCCAATAAATCCAGAGGTACAGAACGTCTCTCCAGCAACCGAAGACGACAATCACCCTATTATACGCGAATAAGTACAAGCCACAGTGAGATCACTGAAGAAGTGTACGTCAGCAGGACTGGACAACATCCCAGCAGATCAAATCCAAGCTCGGAGAGAAGCAATGATTAGCGCCCTCACAAACATCTGCAACAAGATCGGGCAAAGAGGAGTATGGCCATCGCCATGGACCCAATCACTGATCATCACCCTCTCAAAAAAGGCAACTTGCAACAGTGTAAAAAACACCTACAGTCAGTCTTATAAGCCATCCAAGCAAAGTCATGTTAAGGATTCTGCTGAACAGACTAAACCGCAGGCTGAAAAGATCATTGCCGATGAGCAGGCGGGGTTCAGAGCACAGCGCAGCACCATAGAGCAGATCTTTAACCTCAGGATATTGTGTGAGAAGTACCTCCAACACCAGCAAGATCTGTGCCACGTCTTTGTGGATTTCAAGAAGGCTATTGACGGGGTAGGTCTTGCAGCCTTGTGGGCGACCATGAGACTGTACAACTCAATGCCAACCTATATGAAAAGGCCACCAGTGCTGTATACTTCAACTGCGGCATAGGGGAATAGTTCAGAACGAAAGTTGGAGTCGGATAAGGCTGTCTGATCTCTCCCACACTATTCATCATCTTTCTGGAGAGAATAATGGCAGAGCGCTTCACAAGCATACAGGGACAGTCATCATCGTAGGCAGAAAGGTCACACACTTACGTTTTGCTGATGACATTGATGGACTAGCAGGAAATAAGCAAGAATTTGCTAGCTTAGGAGAGAGCCTTGATGAAACCGCTGCTTGCCTATGACATGGAAATCAATGCAGAAAAGACCAAAATGATGACAAACAACATCAAGGGCATGATCACTGACAACAGGGTCCAAGGTGCAAAGCTAGAAACAGTCCACAGCTTCAAGTATTTGAGGACAGCTGTAACATATGAATGATTGAAGCTTGAAATACTCTCCAGAATTGCACAGACAACGACAGAGCTGACAAATCTGAAGCCCATCTAGACGGACAAGAACATCACACTCATCTCAATAGTCAGACTGATGCACTCACTGGTGATTTCCATATTTCTTTACGCCTGCAAATCATGGGCCATAACAGCAGACATGGAGAAAAGGATACAGGCTACAGAGATCGGATGTTTCCGAAAGATTCTTTTCGTCAAATACAAAGACTATATCACCAATGAAGAAATACGGCAAAGGATACGACAAGACATTGGGCCTCACGATGGCAACATGATCATAGTGAAGAAACGGAAACTGTAGTGGTATGGGCATGTTTCACGATTGTCATTTAAACGATTTCTACAAGAAACATATACAAAATACCCATGACAGTAATGAACATTAACGTAAGCTAAATTCAGGAAAACCCAACTCTGACTTCTAATGGTACGTCTGTGTGGACAGTACATGATAAAGCTATATCCTATTTACAAGCAAACATGACGAAACGTAGTACAAACAATTTAAGACTTTATAACTGCGCCGAGAGTGGCGCTTTAGTTCCTATCCACAGTTTATTGAAATATTGCAGATTATGTTCTGAAGATTTTGACACATAATGTTGGAATGTTGTGGGTGTGTTAATTGTGTATGTTACTAGCTTTCTGTTGAATACTATTAAGTGTTCGATTAAATGCCTCGATTTCTCGTTGCCATGATTCAGGATGTAATTTGCTGATCGAAGTTTTACTTTTTCGGAACTAGTTTTTCTTTCCAGTTATGTCTTTTATAACGAACGTTTGAAATGACATCAGTTTCCGGAAAACAATGACAATTATCACATGAAACACACTTAACTTTAAGGTTATACACTGTCTATTGTTGCGTATCTCATAGCAAGTTCATTGACGGTTTATAAAACTTATCATTGCCATTTAGGAGTTATATCCTCTGAACTTTAGGCTAGATGCCCAAATTCCCTCCTTAATATCAATGTTATCTCGTATAGTTAGTTGAATATCGTCTTTTATTGTCTTAGGTTTAATGCATTGAAATAAACTGTCCATTCATTGGTTAAGTGTTGTTTATAATTTTCTTCGACTAAATTGTTCTTAAACCATGCTATTTGTAACGCAGCCTCCAATTTCGAAACCAAGCATATCGTTTCATATTAGTAGTAATGGGGCCACATAGAATTTTGTGGATAATGTGATGTTAACGTTTCACCGCAATCTTGTAATATGACCATATAGCGGTTCTAGGGACTTAATGTTGAAATGTTTCATAATATTAAGAATTAACGCTCTAAAACATCTAACGTATTAACATTGTGGGACACTGAAGTTTTTAAAAAAATACTAACTTGTGTGACGGTTATGAAAGTTTAACAGTATTACCCGATATGGTGATTATACAAATTTTAAAAAAGAATGGCTGATATGGAGGTATGAACGTCAGAAACATTCAAATCCATAACATTTTGGAACACTATAGTCTAGGGTTAATTTAAAATTATGGGATCTAACACATTTAATGACAATTCGTTGAATCGGATTATATAGAGCCACTTGGTCTCTGAAAGACTTGATATAGAAAGCTCATGTGACTAGATAAACTAAAGATGGCAGCTGCGGTGACTTTGCATAGGTGAAAGGGGGTAGGTGTGCTACTAAATTGTAATATAAAATAATGAAACTGAAAAGAAAGCGGCTACCTCAACTTCATACACCTACCCCAAAATAACCAAATCAAGAGACCAAAAACAAAATATAACTGAATGACAATATTTTTAAATTTAGGAGATTAAACTAATATTAATGTCTTGAAATCGCAAAACAAAAACAAGACAAATACCCCAAAATATAGTCAAAAATAAAATTAAATAACATGAGAAAAATTACAAATTGCAGACTAACCAACATGAAAAACGTGCGTTTAAATCTAAAAGAAACATTAGCTTAAAACATGTAAATTTAATTTTAAAAATTTCAAAACAGAAAATAATAAATGAATGAGATTTGAAATACAAATACAAAATTTACATATTATGAAAAAAGCTAAATAAAGATGTAAAACTATAAAACTAAACAACCAAAGTAGTAAGTCCTAAACCAAAAGTTAAAAGCAGACAATCGTTAAAAAAGGAAACAAAAATTTTCAATCCTGGTATATTAAAGAATTAATCAACGCATATTGAGCAACGGTGTTCTTATTGATTAACATATTTCGTGACCAATCAACGTCTTCATCGAGTGCCCCAATTTTCTGTTGGGAATTCTGGTCTTAATTTGTGTAAAGGAAAATAGCAAAAACAAGCACGTTTTGTAAAATTCAACAAATAATTTAAATATTTGGAAAACAAAGAAAAAAATTAAAAAAGAACTTTCTGCATTGTGAATTAAATTTCGATTAGTCAAGAATGTTCCATAACAAGTACGAAAGTTTAAAGTTATCCAGACGAATTCTATTGGAATGTACGGATGTGCCAGTGGTCTTGAATATGCTAATCTGACAACAGCCATGATGTATCACAGTGATGTAATCCAAAATGTCCTTGAAAGCATAATAATTCCAACTAAGGAATATTTTTCAAACGTCATAGAGAACCTTGCAATTCTAGAGAAAAATGTTAATGAATAGGTAAACTAAACCATATCAAAGAAAATCAACTAAAGAACGGATTCTCATTGCAAATATTAAGCTTATAAATGAGTCATTTTGTTGATCACAAATTTATATAAAACTAGGACCAAATTACATAATCAAGACGAGGGTAATTTTTTCATTAAATTAATAAGCAAGATCAATTCTAGAAGATTGATAATTTCTAAAAGAAACAAAATTGACATTCAACTCAACATCTGTAAACATATTTATCTCCAGAGAATATTAAGCTTGAGATGTTAACTAAAATCAAAGAGAAGAAATACGTACCTTGTTTGTTGTTCCCTAGAAAACATTAGTTTGGTAGACCTCTACTGACCAATGTCATCCAAACAATATAGATATACATAGCTCAGGTTTTTACTTTTAAATATTCTAATTGATTCATTATTCTTTAAAAATGACAATGCTTTAATTTTGGAATTTATTAATATTTACCGATCTTTAAACCGGTTGAAATGCAGGAATATTTCTCGAAGAATCTGCACATTGTATATTTTGTCTAACATTTTACTTTTTCATTTTTATTTTTAATCGTTATGAATTGTAAAATTTAATTTCTCATTCTTAAGAGAACAAAATCTCTTTTGAAATTTTTCATTTCTGGAGATGTGAAACTGTTTACATTTTCAAGATTTTGTATAACGTGCAGTTTAAGAAAATGCATTTTAATATCACATTTGTCATGATGTCTTTGTAAAACATTTTATTGATGACCATTCTTTACAGTTTCATATTTTTTCTTTATTTCACATTTTAATACTCACCATTACCAAAATGTTTATAGTTTAGATAAAGTATTTTCATATTGTAACATAATTGAATTTTTAAAAAAAATTTTGTGTAGATATTATAATTTTACGTTACTTTAATAAATGTTTGGCAACTGAAAAATGTTGTGCAGTTTTTTAAGGATATTTTGAGTTGTAATTGTTTTACAATATATACTTTATTTCTCATAATTATTTAAATCAAGAGGACTACGTTTGATTAGTTTTCTCATATATGTGTCGTTTTGTATTCATACTAACGTCTATGAAATTAGTTTTGTCCATGGAAATATGCTAAAAAGCAAAAACGAAAGTGAAAAGTAAAAAAGGAAGAAGAAGAAATGATAAGAGTTAAAAATGCCAGACTTAATATACAACTGCAAAAACATTGCACTACTTTTTTACAGTTTGTTAAGATAACAAAATTGAATTTAATTGTCTGGCTATTATTTGCTAAAAATCGGTTTAAATATTGGTTTATTTCAGGAAATTTATATAATGCCTAAATTAATTCCCAAACAGTGAATCCGGTGATATGGTATCATTAGGCCACTTCTGTGTTTTTGTAAAAAAATATTTATTGCTCTGATCTACTACACAACATTTATTTCTGTGCTTTTCGCCGGAATTATGAACTGCTCTGGTGGCCTAGTGGTAAGAGCGTCTGCCTTAGATGCGGGAGGTCGTGGGTTCGATCCTAGGCCAAGTCATACCAAAGACTTACAAAAATGGTACTCACAGATGCCTCGCTTGGGCTTAGCATTAAGAGGTTAGTGTTAATATTAGTTAGTGTTAGGACTGGTCGGCCTGATGACTGGGTGGGACATCATGCTAGAATGCTGCGACATGATGCCCCAGTGCTAGACATCATTATAAACTGGCACACTGCAGACATCGTAGCGATATGACTGAATTTTGTTTTAAAGCTACATTAAACATCCAAATCACACACACACACACACACACACACACACACACACACACACACACAGAGGAATTGTAATGCAGGTATTGTACCAGGTGTGAATGTTAGGATTAGAAAAGTAAGATCTGAATGAATCAAACGCTTGCCAATCTGAGTTGGGGGTTCCAGCTCGATGGTTGTTTGCAATAGTTTATTATAAACATGATAAATGTTAAATCGGGAAGGGCAGCGAAAAGGGAAGTCCCGTTGTTTTAGTTTACGAAAGGACAGCAAACACATTTAACATAATAATACTTTCTTAGTGCATACTGGCCATACATTATCTCAACTGTTAGTGTGCGTGTTCGTCGAGAGCGCCCGATCCAATGTTACTATGCTAGGGGACCTTCCATGGGGTCTAGGTTTAAGAGGTGATTCCTATTTCTGGATGGGTGTATTTGTTCTTGTTTCATGCTGGAATCATCTAAGGTCAGCGACGGAAACAAGGTGGAGATGCGTCACGATTTACCGGCGATAACAAAGTAGAGAAAATTCGGGTTGTTTATACGATTTCACATAATAGTATTAAATCCTTCTGAGAATCATCAAACATATTTCACATCTTAATGGCCCAAATTCATCTGGAACTGAGCTTTTATTTCAAAGCAGGATCATATCCAGATGCCTGTAGGGGGATGGACTGGCTACTGAGAACATACCTACTTGTCTAACTTATCAGTAAGAAAATGGGTTTTTCAGCTGGTAAGAAAAATACGATTCGGAACAAATAGTTGATGAAATAAGTGTAGGCATATTATGCATATTTCTCAACCACTCAGCTATGACTACAATATATGTGACCCTCCCTGATTTATCCAGACCTTACACAAAAGTACAGAGACAAATACAAACAAGTTCCATGTTTGCAAATAGACCAATTAAAAGGCCATATCCTGACTTTGTACCAAATATTTATGTATATGGTTTTTGGGTTACAAAGAATGAGTTTATTGCCGAGGCCACTGATGACGCGATGAACAAGCTTGAAAAATACGTCACTCACCTTGAGAATAGTCTACAAAATGTGATTAAGATACAGTCTTCATTGCAATCAGCAAGAGTTTTCTCTGATCGTAAGTTCACATATGGTAATGTTTTGAAATGTAAAGAACGGGCAAGTGATACGGATCGCTACAAAGGCGTTAAAGATCATATTACTTCCTGACAAAAAGATCGAAGTTGTTTGTTTGAATGAACAACATTTGCCACTTGACCGAATGGATCACTATCATTAGATTTGACTTGTCCCTTCTTTTAGTTGCAAGTTTTATTCATTCCACTCTGGTGGGCCTATAACACCTACTATCGCAGAAACTACCCAAGCTGTTCGATACTGAAAAAGAACATTCCATAGTATCACATTAATTCTATTCTCAAAGAGATCCTAGTCAGTTTTGGAACAGTTGTTAAGAAGTTTCACCTATACATGGTGCAGTATCCAAAGATGTTCAAAATCTAATTAAGGTTTTGCTAGAAAACCAATCTCTTGATATTGTGCTTGATATTATGCGCTGCTTTTAATTGATAATAAAACAAATAGCCCTATTGGAGAATCAGATGTTCCACTGGTATATGTTGTCTGGGGGAAATGCAGTTCATAAGACAGAATGACCACTCTAGGCAGCAAGTCGTGATATAGACACCAAATGAAAAATTACCCCATCCAGTCTACTCATTTGCGGCAGAATTAATGGTTCATTTCACAAAGGCATGTATGCACAAATATAATGAAAACAATTAGATATATTCCCATTCATACATGCAGCTGAGATTCGATGTCTTTTTGGCATAACAAGGGTAAGAAATCATCAGCCAATCCGCATTTTATACTCAGATGCTGGACCTTGTAACATAATGACATAAACATCGGTTTAACAATCATTTCACATGATTTGTTATATATGTGGTTCTACGGAAAGTAACATTTTTAGTGACGAAGAGAAAAATGACTTTGCAAGTGTTCATCCAGTGTGCTCTTTGTGCAGATTTAAGATCTATTCATTATAAACAAGGATTAATAGTTACAAAGGAGGGGAGAAGCTAAAGACATGAACTTGATGGATACCATTATTTGGCATTAAAAGCTAAATAGCTACAGCTTTTTAAAGTTTTTGAACAGAGAAACCGTTAAATGCCAAAGTAGTTATGAAAGGTTGTTTGTATTGTAGGTATGTAGCATTTACATCGATGCATCTTTTCGTTATATATTTTATTATTTATTTTCGAAACGAATATTTGTTGTGCCTTGCTCGCTAGTATCTTTTAAACGTTCTGATTAACGTAAAATACAAATTAAAACAGACACGGCCTTAGGTGTATTTGCATCAATTTCTCTGAATATTCATTTGTTAATGCCCCTGTCAGCACCCTCAGCCCAACTGGCATATTGATTGTCTTTGAATGTAGGTATGTATGTATTATTGAAATATATTTTTCCCTTACTGATTATTTCTAGGAATGTATTTTGTTGGTCAAAAATAATGTGCTAGTTTATTTAATTGTTTGTAGAGATTCAGTTTGTCGAAAAACAAATGCTGGCTGCCTACCATAAAAACAAATGCTGGCTGCCTACCATAATGATCGAGCAATTATCGATGGACCTAATGAGACTAGATCAAACAATCAACAGACCGCTACACGTAGTGGAGTTCAAAACATTTCTGTACGGATACTCCTTCATTAGATTACTATTCCTCCTGAAGCAAATGTTGGTGCATAATATTACTCAAACCAATCATGTCATCTGTTCCAGAGAATGTATTCTATTTGAATTTAGCTTTCCCTGATTTGTGGTAATCACATGAATAGTCAACGGAATCTCGAACACGGGTACCATTTTCAGATGATTATTTAAAAGAAGGACACAACTAAGATTTATATATATTTCTAAGCAAAGTTTTCTAAATCAACAAGGTGAAATGGGAAAGCAAAGATGCAAACAATGTGCAATGGTCCGTACCTCTATGTTATGCAAAACCCTGCATGACAACAAACAATGTTGCAATCAATACGGCAGCAGAATATTATCAGTAGCTAGCACAACGAAAGGAACGGTTTAGAACAGTCATAACTGAAGAGGTTATATTCATCTCTTTCGTTGTGTTTTAAATCAAAGTTCCATTCCATGGAGATCTAGAAGTTAGACGTTTATTCCGCCTCAGCGTGCACATGTTGAGATTCTAAGTGGAACTGAACTTTATTATCATCTTATGTAGGGCTGTTTATATTTTGAGAGATTACCATACCCGATTATTAAACTATCGGATCAACCATTTTGAGAGACTAAAGGCTGACTACGCTATGTGTAATCCAGTAGCATCAGAGACATTCTAGCAAGCGTTCACCCTAACGTATTTGAGATGGTCGATACTTAAGCATGGCCACAACTATCATCTAATTGAGCAACAATTTATATTTGTATTAATGGAATAATTTTGATTTACTTTTCTGCTATAGGTGCGGAAGAAAGCTAGAATTAAGAACTTTCGTCACATAAATACACCAGCAGAAAATATTTTCTCTTTAGAGGTATCGGTTGCAGTCACCGTATTATTGATGATAGGTAAGCATATTTCATCAATTTCGTCAAAGAATACATTTTGTTTAAACTTAACGATGGATGTAATGGGTAAATGATAATCGTTAGTGCTTTGATGGGTTGTATGTTTTCTGTATGAGAGAATAGCTAGATCTGGTATATTCATTCTTTTCGTTCCAGCTGCATATCATAAAGTATAGTCGTTCATGATAGTTGAGAATGACACGTTCGTGTGTGGTTTTTGTAAACAACAAATACTGATATCGAAATGCACTTTCAAAACAAAATAACTTGTTAATATTTTAAAGAAAACCTTTGTGAAAATTTCAAAGAAATAGAATTATGTTCCATCAATGCACGTAGCTAATCATTTTGACACGTTGAAAAATACACACAAAAACAACAAAACAAATGGGTCTAAAGTTTTACACAGTAGTGAATAGTACATGAGGATGATGACAATAAAGAATACAATTTGGAAGGAGAAGAATATTCTTCATGTGTAGCTTGTTTTATAGCATTGTTGTCTGCACTTTAGGCACATGTTGTTTTATGTCAGAATAATTGACATCAAGGGGATATTACTTTTCATTTAAAAATCGCAAATTGTTTCATAATTTATATCAGACCCATCTGTATCATATGTCTGCCTTCAATGACAAAAGAAATTGCAAAGTCCGGATTTATAATGCGGTATCAACCATTTGTCAGATTAAATGGGTCAAAACGCACCATAATAATTTGTTTATATTTTTGCTTAATTCATGAGCATAATTGGTTCCGTTATAAGAGACATTTATACTACTCTACGGAATTAATACATCAGAAGCGAAGCAGTCTTTCCCATTTAAATAATCTGCCTGACGGGACAATTATTGGTAGAGGACTTATGTTGAACTAGGAGACGCATTGATAAGGACGTTTGTCCAAATGTATCAAGCATTTTGAAAAAAACACAAGGAAAATAAACTAACTTCTAAGTGATTCGAATAATATCAACAAAATAACTCTCTTACGAAATTTATATATTAACGTAAAGTCAACTTGTATTATTAATATCCCATCAGAAATTATCTTACAGACGTATACTAATAATGTCCATGTAATATATAGATATGACTTTATAATCCTAGTTATTTACTGAAACAAGTAGATTCGTGTTTATATACACCAAATACAGGTACCCTGGCAAACACGTAAATAAAAGCAGGACTAATAATACAATATCAAACTACAAAGTTATAAAAACAAACGTTTATGTATATACACACGTGAATAGGAAACTCTGCTTGGAAAAATGTAATAATGTATTACTGGCTAGATGGGTTACATTTAGCTGGGTTACATTTAAATTTTGCCATAATGCAGCAAAAGACATTCGACTTAAATAGACAAATAGAATGGAAAGTGTCTTTCCAGCTATCTAAATTTGTACTGCTAAGACGTAATTTAATTAAACTAATAACAGCACAAAAGATACAAATACTTGATGAACGTCGTAATAAGTAAGTGCAATAATAGTGGAAAACATAAAAATATGTACAAAATTAACAATATATATTGGTGCTAACAAATTATCATACGATATCAAAGGAAGTGCTTTTATGGATATGGAAATATTAGATGTTAAAAGTATAGATGCTATTGGTTGATGTGAAGCAGTGTTCTCTGCCATTTTTTAACTATCTAATAACTGCTAAAAGAGAAGCACACGATAGGGTAACACAGTCATGTTTAAAGCTTCTGATATGGAAATGATTTTAATAACAAGAACGTTACACTTACTACCCAAAATGATTGTTCAGAATATACTTTACCTTGAAGTAAATTTAAAATGGCAATGACAGCAGCACTAATATTATTAAAACATATTTTTATGTATCACATGCTCAATATTCGTTTCTAATATATATTACTCTTGCTTCTGATTTTTGTTGCAGCACTGATAATATTTATTGTCTGTGCTTTGAATACATATAGATTAAGTCATATCTCTCCACCATTGAGAGTCCAATGCTTTTTAATACATGTACATTGAAAGTACTTTCTTTTCTTGTGGAGATAACATCGACAACAGAAAGTAATGGAAGCGAAAGTTTTCATAGCTCTGGAAGCTGTGCGATCATTGGCAAATTAGGTTTATTGCACTACAATAACATTATACATACACATACAACAAGTAGCTTATAACTTATTAAGGCATGTCATCATTTGTTTTAATACAGAAAAGAACACAAAATTAATGCTGGCAATATCAAGTTTAAAAACATTTTTTCCATTGCATTTAATTTTAAATTAGCACATATTTACAAGCATACATTTGTATATTAGAGTGGAAGAGTCCATAATCATTTATATATAACATAACATTAGGTAAAGTATACTATCATATAGTAGCAAATACCACGGCTATTTTCCATGTTACGGGAAAACATGTCGATCAAAGGACTCTGATTATTTGGATGTATTATTGATTGTTGTAAAATTGCATTTTTTTACGTATTGATGTTTTGTATCTCCCTAGAAGTGTCTTTGAATGCATGAAGTAGTGTTATTGAATATAAAACGTGCTACATAAATACAAACCTACATTATATATATATATATCCTGTTACCATATGCATTTACAAAAATCTGTTTCTCCATTTCCAGGTTTCTTCTTACTATCTTGGACCCCATACGCCGTTGTCTCCATCGTGACAGCACTGATAAATAATGAGATAATAACTACTCTCGGTAAAACACTGCCGGGAATTTTAGCGAAATGCTCAGTCATTTGGAACCCTATCATTTATGTGATACGAAATAGTGACTTTCGAGAGTCCCTCATTTCGACGCTGTTCAGGATATCATGCCATACAAATGTTACAAGTGGATCGCCTCGAATTCAAACACGACTTTAGGTGATACTCGTGTGAGTCGTTTATATTCTATCGTAGAGAGCCTTCCATCAGAACCGTTAAAAGATCAAGGCATATTTAATATATGTCCAGGAAAAAATACTGTGTTTCACAAAGACGCTTCAGAACCATTCATTTTGTTATCAGTGAGAATAATTACGTCTCAATGGAGGAAGTGTACGTTGAAAGTAAATAACTGACATAAGAGACAATTATTCCACCTCAGTTTAATGCAAATACTCATGAGCAACCATCTCTCGAGGACCTGCTTTGACACAACAAAGCTGACTCAAAATGAAGATTACACCGCCTAGCTTGTATCATTGCTTTCAATATAATTATATATACAGTAGCAAGGTTAATGAATTCGAAAAAATAATTTCAGACAGGTAGAACAGGATTAACAATGTATGATTAGACAAACTAACGTTCATGATTTAAAAATCCTCTTACGAACGGTAACATATGTTATAGTACGGGCTAAAATCATTAGCTCTGATGCCGTCAAACAAAAATAACAAGTTCTTGTTGCCTACGTTTAATCTATTTATTCACTTCACGGGAGTGTCTTTACTTCGTTCGTAATGGTGTCAAACAACATAAATGTTTACATATCAACCCATACATACATACACTTTTCACGTGTCTAAAGTCTTGTATATTTTGTTAGCGCTTATATGTTAACTACATTTGTATATTGTACTTGACCTTGTCCAGAATTAATTTTATTGTGTACCTGACTTGGGACATTGATTTATAAACAACATATTACTTTGTTCTTATTTCCATGCTAGATAAGATTACATATCTTGACCATTTTAAATGGTCAAGATAACATGTTCATCATAATCTGAATCTAAGGTTTTGTTATTCCCCATGGTCAAACTTGTTGTACCTAATGTTTACCATGTTCTTTGTTATACTTTGAGGACCGGATTTTATTTTGTTAACAACTTAGTATTTCCTAGAAAAGAACATATGGCTAAGATAAGATTACATATCTTGACCATTTTAAATGGTCAAGATAACATGTTCATCATAATCTGAATCTAAGGTTTTGTTATTCCCCATGGTCAAACTTGTTGTACCTAATGTTTACCATGTTCTTTGTTATACTTTGAGGACCGGATTTTATTTTGTTAACAACTTAGTATTTCCTAGAAAAGAACATATGGCCCTCGTTCTAGTTCCACTAGTGTGTCTTATTTGTAATGTTGTGTGCTTGAGAAATTATTCATTCTAGCATCAACAGAATCAATATTTGTTTTTGCATTCAGGATTTTCGTTTAAGTGAGTAATTGACCTAAATTATTATTCACCGGAAGCACCAAGTTCTCATAGGTAATATTTCTGGAGAGAATCTTGAAATTATTGAGAATTCAAAGAGAAACGTTTTCCTGGATTATAATATTGTAATAAATCAAAAGACTCTTAGCACATCGACACAATTCAGCTTATCGGCACATTGAGACTACATGTGCATGAATACCTTCAATGTTGGAACTTAATTAAAATACCACTGCAAATACAGCTGTAACTTTATGCAATTAGACTATTGATAAAACGTTAGGAGTAGTAGGGATATAAACCACAATAATGGAAATTATTTGTAAATTTCCACCTTGTATTCTATAGAAATAAATTATTTGTTGTTTTATACAGAACGTGATGGTTTTTCTCTATTTTATGATGCTTAGTTTGAGACCAAACGTCATAGCAATTTCAATTCTCTCTTGTTCTTATACATGTAGTGTTCAGTATACAAAGGAAAAGCTAATTTTCTAGCCATGCACATTGTTTTTTCATATGTTTGTTTTCACTTTCTATTAGTCCGTCTCTCTCTTTCTTTCTCTTTCTCTGTCTCTCTATTTGTCTCTGTCGCAGAATAGAAACCGAGTGGGCCTTTGGACTAAATGAATAAGTCAAACGCAATGTGAGAAAGATGGAAATTTATGAAATGAATTAATAAAGAAAAATATATGATGTAAAAATACAATGATTCTCTCAGGGCTCTCAACATACGATTGACTCACATCACTGAAAATAAACCAAAATATGAAATCAATATGAAGTACAGATCCAAGAAACCTCATGGACTGCAAATACGCTTGAAACAGTATTATACCAACAAGAGAGATTCACATAATCTTAAATATGAACTCCGATTAAGATTCAAAATAATCTTATGCATACAAATAAGATTCAAAATTTTCGTATGCACACAACTAAGATTCAAAATAATCTTATGAACACAACTAAGATTCAAAATAGTCTTATGAATACAACTAGGATTCAAAATAATCTTATGAACATAAAAATGCAATTGGAACAATAACTGAACCACACATATGCTTCTAGACCTCTTGTACGGTCGCACGATTCATTGGATTGGTCGACACTCTTATCACCCGCTAGCACCCTTTATGGATCCACCACATGTACAGTCATACGTATACACATGTACATACAGCATATACCACTCTTTTGAATTTGCTACGTCTAAGTCCGTGGCACAGACATACGTACATACATGCATACGTATCGACAGCACGCAGCCTTAAATACTCTGGAAGCTCCAGACATCTCTAAACAAATTTAGACAGCTTCAGACAGCTCTAGACATTTCTGGTAAACTCTAGTCAGCTTTAGTCTTAGTTACAGTCACAATCACAGCGACAGTCACATTCAGATACAATAAAACCAAATTGGTGATAATAATTGTTTCTGTAAAATCTCTAGATATATGCTAATACATTAACCTCTAATAGTGACTAGTAATTCAATGTTCGAATCAGCGTTGTAATAAATGCATTATTACGAGATAAGACATTACAAACCGAATAAGCTTTACATATCAAATGAAATGTAAATTTAACACTTACCCCTATGGCTGGAGAACAATGGAGAGCGTACACTCCTTGACGTGATCCAAAACGACCAGTGTCGGTTTAGAAATCGATCTTACTTAAATCCAAAGGAGAGTGAGCAAAGGTCATGGTAAAATACCCGTGCATATCATGTTATTAATGTTCCTTCGTTGCTAGTAATTTCCGGCGAGGTACATGTTAATACAGTCGCTTACCTAGAAAAATACACTTATTCACCCTAGATAACGTTGTACGCATGTACAACGAGAAATTATCTAAGTTATTTCTTTGCCTAATTCTGTTACAGTCTCTGTCTGTCTGTCTGTGTCTATCTCTCCCTCTCTCTTTTTTCAAAGGCAAATACAAAACATAGACAAGACAAACAAATAAAACAGAAAACGGTTATGTTTGCGAAACTTTACATGGCTATTATTATTAGGAATTAAACCTTCTAACTTTACTATGTTTCATCTAGTTTATTTCAGCTTGTTGCTCATACTGGAAAATAGTTGTATTGACATAGAAATTAATGAGCCATAACGGCATCTGTTATTCTATGTAAATGTATGGAAGCGCAAATTATATCCCGGACATTTCATAGTTATAGTAGCCATATACATTAAGCAAATTTAAGAATTATTTAAAAGAAAATGTGTCGGCTGTAAAATAAAATTTTATTTGTGCACGGTTGGCTTCATCTAGTATTCTTGGTTTAATCCTCTTGACTTCAATGTTCTAAAGCGGTGTATCCATTAAGATTCGTTTTATTTCCCGGTTGGGGAAATCCAGTTTGGGTGTTGGGCAATTGTTGTATAACTGAAAGTGTATCCAGGGGAAGGAGAAGTGTTCTTCTACCGGGCTCCAGTACATATTTTCATCTCATCAGATCTATGAATGTTGACCATTTTCCGTGGCTTTTCAGTTTTTCCAACATACTAAAGGTTATAGATTTTACATGTGACGATATAAATGACTTTCTCCGTTTTGCACGTTTTGTTTGGACCATGCATGTTTAATTCTTCTCTAGTCATTGTGCTAGAAAATGTACTGGTCTCTATCATATTTTGACAGGTTTTGCACCTTTTATCGCCAGCCGTGCGATATTGATAAGAGTGTTGCGCCTGTTCCAAGTCGGAACTGGATATGTTTGCCATTCCGCCTACCATGATGATGATCCAAGAATCTCAGTGGGTGGAATTTCAGCCCGTTTCACCTTTGACGGATTCAGCACCCATCGAGTTTGAAATCAAATGACAGCCCGAAGATTACATCGATCTGAATAGCAGTAACTTGTACTTGAAAGTGAACGTGATCTAACGGCCCAACACTGACTTAGACAATGATGATGTACTAGCTTCCGTCAACAATTTCATGTTTTCCTTGTTTAGTGAAGTGGATTTGTATTTGAATAACAAACTGGTCAGCAGTAGCATGGATACTTATCCTTAACGGGCGTACCTGTAAAATCTCTTGACGTACGGAAAAGAGGCCAAGAACACACATCTGGATGCCTGCGTGGTATGGAAACCTGACAAGGCGACTAAGTTCAACAGCGTTAAGATTGTTGTGGATGGTAGATTATTGGCGTTTGCAAGCGCTCACATACGTTTGTGTGGATGGTAGAATGTGCGGCATTTCAAATTCTATTCTGTGTAGATGGTATAATTTTGGTTTGATTCTTGCTCCATCCCGCGTGTGGATAGTATATTTTGGTTATGGATTTTTTTTCTTCTTCGCGTGTGTGGATAGTCAATTTATGTTTTGTTCAGCTCCATCCCTTGTGTGGATATTATATTTTGGTTATGATATTTGCCTATTCTCGTGTGTTGGTAGTATATTATGGTTGATTTTTGCTCCTTCCCGTGTGTGGATGGTATAATTGGGTTTGTTGTTGCTCCTCATCTATGCGTGGATTGTATATTTTCTTTTTCTTTTTGCTCCTTCCCGTGTGTGGTTAGTATATAATATGAGAAGTGACAAAAAACTATCTCTCACTTTGCTTGTTTTTTTTTACTGTGCACAACTGGCTTGGAGTATAATTTTAAAAGTTCTACTGAGTGCGGCCACCACCATCACCAATTAACATAGAAGAAAGGAACAGATAAACAAGAGCAAAAGCAATAATACTAAGAACAGGAAACGACTAGCAACCCGACAAGCCGTGAACAAAGGAAGTGCACAGAACAAAGGAACTCTCAAACAAAGGAACGAAAAGGAATACACAGTAATATAGTAATATAGTAATAGATTAATATAATTCAAGCCTGCGGGCAAATGCATTCTCTGTGCAGTTTTGAAGTATTTAAACTCATTGCTGTTAACACTACCCTTATCCAACCATAAAATGTCACAACTCCAGTCAGCATTTAGACTTAGACGAGGTAAAATTAGGCGACAAAACACCCTCCCAAAACAATTAGCAAGTTATAGCCCACAAACTCAAAAATGCACACGGGAATAACTAGCTCCCCCCACTACCATTGGTAGGATCACAAATTGTAAACCACAAGCCCAACAGCAAGTTATTAAAACAACAATCAAATGTACAATCAGGACTACCCCACCCCACCCCTCGCAAACAATGCAAGCAATATATCCGATTGCCATGAAATTGAAATCTTTTTCAAAGACACAAACAATCCCTACAAATCTGAAACATTAGATGACACAATGCCAATGTCACCCAAATATGATACACCACCAACAAGCTCCCCCCTACCTGGACATAACCTAAAGAAGGGAAAAACTCGACGAACACTAACAATCCCGATAGTGAATAGGCCTCAGGTAGACACGCACAAGGACAATACTCAGTCCGAAAAGACAACACCAACATCAGCCCCTCCCCCACCTAGAGAAACATTAAACCAAGGACAAACCCCACTCCAACATAAAAACCAGATTGAAGAAAAAAAGTGAACAAAAACCACCAAACAACGAACACACTACACCAGAAATTAGGAAAGAGACTTTACATTGTAGCCAGTAACCCGGCCCCTCTGGAAATAATGAAAACAACCCAATAACTGACTCACAAAACCCAATACATATAAACAAGGAGTCAATCATAACAAACTTAAAAACCAAACCACATAACAACCCAGATACGCCTACCTACCTAGGTAAAGGAAAAGGACCTATGAAAACTAAATCAACCCTACCCCCACCACAAACATCCATAAAACAGGATCAATCAAGCAATGTAGGACCAAACATAAAAAATACAAACACAAGTACCATTTAATTGAGTATACAATCTATCTCAGCAGTACAAATAAGCAAATACTCAACCTTAGTACATCCACCAACATGTCAACTCTCACCAGAACACGCCAGTGACAATGTAGAATAATTAGACCCAAAAACAAACTACATAGTAATCCAAAGTAGCACTCTGGCACAAACACAAAATATCTCGAAATTGAAATTATTTCACCAGTCAAGGTCAAAATGGACAGACATTATCAAACCCTAAACAGGAACAAAACTCAACCCCACCAAAGGTAGAAACAATCAAAAGACAAACACAATTATGCACAAATGCAGGACAACCAATAACAAACTCAACTACAACATACAAAACAGTTTTAACACTCAAGGGACATAATAAACACATCCCAAATTAAACCTTATTCCAAAACATCCAGGCAATTTCACCCAAAACACCAAAAAGTATAGAATTAAAAACTATAAAGGACAGGAAACAACCAAAGCTGTTATTAAATCAACGGAGCAACTGCCCATTTTAATCAAACTTGGCCAGTCAGGAGCTGGACACAGTTTAGAACTCTTCAGAAACAAACAACGTTTCTGCACGAAATGGCAACACTGGGGACACATATCAGATGCAGATATGACCATACATGCCACAGATGTGGTGGTAAACATCAGGGCAAGTGCCACACACATAAACAAAAATGCCCAAATTGCAGAGAAGAACACCACCCAAGATCACCCGAATGCAGATATACCATCAAAGAAAAACTAGCCAACCTAATGTAAATTTATACCACAAAATTTTTTATAAAAAAATCAACCAACCGATACCCACTATCCCTATTAAAAAACACATCAGTTAAGAAATCAATAGCCATACAAACAGAAGTCACACAAAGAAATATCATAAACCCTAAACCACCCGAGGGGGAAGAAAAATCAAAGCATACAACTCAAGTAAGTACCCAATAATTAAATAACCCTTTAGAAGGGAACAACAGCTACATGACATACACTAATTGACATCAGTAGGTCACTCAAGGACAGTCTAACCCACTTAGAACAATGGGCAACTACTTTCTCTGAAAAGTTTAACAACAACCATGGATAATACAACTAAAGACAAACTAACCATCCGGCAATGGAATAGTACAGGATTATTCAAAATCCTCCCCGAAATACAACATCAAATCAACCAGGCAACCAATAAACCAGACATAATATGTATCCAGGAAACACACCCTACCAACAAACAAAAAAAATTACCCAAAATAATAGGATACTCATCTGCAATTTTTAGACACCGACGCAATGGACAGAAGGCAGGAGGTCTAGCAATCTTTACTATCGACACAAAAACATATGTCGAAACATTACCAACTCCAATTACCATAAACAATATAAACAGCATTGAACATCAAATTATATTGGTTAGCACAGGTAACACCGATATCCAAATTATTAATCTGTAAGACCCAGGGGGCAATAATCCTACAATTAGCCCAAATATCTACCATCAAATTACCAAATCCAAAACCAACAACTGAATCATCTGTGGGGACTTTAATGCTTAATGAACTATGGGGAGAGAATAAGAATGATATATGGGGGAAAAACATCGAAGAGTGGATAGCCAATCACAGTCTAGTCATCCTCAACGACGGATCCAAAACTAGATTAAATCCTGAGAATGGGTCCCTCTCGACCATAGATCTTACCATAAGCACCCATAAATTAGCACAAATCACTGACTGGGGTGTAGATCAAGACGATTCACTAGGAAGCGATCACTTCCCGATAATTATCACTATTCAAACTAAAACCCAACACTTACCCATTGAAACCCCACCCAGATGGAAGTATAGTCAAGCTAACTGGAATCAATTCCAAATTCTGCTAGAGCAAATAAATATTGACAACATAGAACATCCAAATATTGACAACCACCATGACAATATAATAACTACCATTTTAAAAGCAGGTAATCAGAGTATCCCAAAAGTAACAAACAACAACCAACAAAAGCCCAAAGTACCATGGTGGGATGCATTATGTACAACAGCGCATAAGGCCAAAAAGAAACCTCTAAATAAGTTCCAAAAAACTAAAACCACATTAGACTACCTTAACTATAAAGAAAAAGAAAAGTTACTAAAGAATACAATCAAAACAGCAAACAATAACACATGACAAGCTTTCTGCTCTAAACTCAACCTAAATACTAATTCAAAGAAAATCTGGGACAAAATTTAAAGTAATTAGAGGAAAAACAACATATACAACCCCCAAACTTAAAGGCTGTAATAGCAATAAAGACAAGGCAAACATACTAGCAAAACATTTTTCAGATATGAGTAGCAATATCAACTATTCCAAAATTTTCCAGGACCATTGGCAAGAGATAGAGCTAACACATACTCATATTTGCCAAGACCTAGAAGATCCCGATTTGGACTTAAACTGTGAGATTACACTGAGTGAATGGAACAAGGCACTTGCTTCCAAAAAAGAAACATCCTCAGGCAAGGATCAAATATGTTATATAATATACAAAATTTACCCAACAATATTACCAAAGCAATCCTCAAATTACTAAATAGAAGCGGATATAGAAAATAGCATTCAACGCAACAAGGAAAATTGATATAAACCTAATAGCAGATTTTCTCGACTTTGAAAAAGCCTTCGACATGATCTGGGCCAAAGGTCTGATTGCTAAACTTAACCGATTCGGAATAACGGGGGGGGGGGGGGGCAGCATTTTAACTGGATACATAACTTTCTAACAAGTCGCAAATTATAGCAAGAAGAGGAAACATCCTCTCAGATGAATTTGCCTTAGAAAACGGCACCCATCAAGGGAGTATACTCAGCCCAATACTCGTCAACTTAATGATAAACGAACTAGACCATAACCTGGCCTCCAACAAAGTCAGTCTATCTCAATTTGCCGAGGATTGCGGCATCTGGAGAGCCAGAAACCAGCTAGTAAACCAGTTATAAAAGATGTGCAACTTAGCCTAGACAACATAGGAAAATTGGCTGAAAAGTGAGGGTTCAAAAATCTCGCACGAAAAAACAGTAGCAATATTATTCTCCCCAAAATGCAACTATAAACTAGTATACCCAAACTTATATATCCAGGGAAAATTAATTAAATATGTTAAAGTGGCCAAATTCCTAGGCATGTATTTTGATAATCACCTAACTTGGAAACAACACATAGAATGCATATTTAAAAGTGTAATAATGATATAAATGTTTTACGAAACCTAAAAGGAACATCTTGGGGGAACAAACCACGACACTCTACTCATGATATATAAGTCATTAATTAGATCAAAACTGGACTATGGCTGCCAAGTCTATAACTCTGCTAAACTCACATGGTTCAAAAAGCTAGACGCAATACAACGTAAAGCACTAACTGCACAGGAGAACTCCCGTCAACTTGCCTTGACGGGCTCCAGATCCTTACCGGGGAATTACCATTATACCTGAGAGGGCAAGAAATGACACTCGGGTACACCATTAGGCTAAATAACAACCCCAACACTCATCCTATCAAAATCGCAATTGATAAATTTAGCATCGCATTTAGAAACAAACTAGTGTCACAAGATGAAGTCAGGTTGGAACTGGATTAGGGAAGACACCAAAAGCAAATGCGTTTACAAGACGTTTATTTATAAACGCAGTTTAAATATTAACAAATCTAACACCATTATAAACAAAAAGATATGGAGAATTATAAAGTCCATAACATGGAACTATCAACAACAATTAACGAGAAAAAACTCAAACATGAATTTAACAAATGGAATTTCAAACAAACGTGAATTATGTCCTATCACCGATCAACAAAATAAAAGTATACGATCTACACCCCAATATGAACAAAATCTTGAATGTGTCGTTCATACAACGATACTGAAATACATGTAAATTTGAATGTATCGTTCATATAACGATATTAAAATGCATGTGAATTTGAATGAATGAAATTATGAACCTATCCATCGTTCATATAACAATATTGCAATAGGAATGAATGAAATTATGAACCTATCGATCGTTCACATAACGATATTAAAATAGGAATGAATGAAAATATGCCCAGATAGCAATAGTGAAAATAACAACGTGGAACACAATATATATAACTATCGTGGTGCCCATTTGACGTCCAAGATGCAACTCCCGTTCCACTCGCTGTAGTCAATGCCCAGAGAAGCGCCCACGCACGGTCCGCCCCTCTCAGTCTGTTGAAGGATCCCTCGAAAGCCCTCACATCAATCACAGACCCGATGGTCGCGAAGCCCTGGTCCCTCGCATCGAGAAAACCAGTACACTCTTCCGATCCAACGTCACCATAACACAGCGTATACGTCACACGAAACCACACAGAGTTATGTGACTCCACATCAAACCATTATAAGGCATGGCAGCATGTATAAGGCAGCTAAAATTATAACAACTAGTAGTGTAGTATATATGAAACGGCTAAGTACTTCTGCATTGATATATTTTGCTCATGCGCGCACATGAAAAATTCGTTACCCATTGCATTAATCGTTTAATGCATGCAGCGTATAATTAAATATCAATTTGTCTGTTCAGTTACAACAAATAGCTAACTCGAACCAGACTATAGTATTTCTAGCATGGCGTTGTATAACCTAGGTATTGACTCTCTGTAGAATTTAGAATAAATTCTAAAACATCTAAAGTAGGAAAACAATTATGTCATATAAAACGAATAGTAATAAAGAAAATTTCGTTACCTCTACAGCTGGAGATTTGCTTCCGTAAAGGTTGTTGTTGTTGTAGTAAGGTTTAACGCCATTTTTCAGCACACGATAGGCTATACACGGCGGCCAGTATTAATGGTGGAGGAAGAACCCGGGAAAACCCCGGAAAGAACCACCGACCCACGAGAAGCTACTGGCAAGCTTTCTCACATACCCACATTGGCTGAATCCGAGACTCGAACCCACGCAGACAGAGGTGAGATGGCAGTGATCCGTAACGGAGAGCGCGTTAGACCCTTCCGTAAAGGTGTTAACACCTCTTAGTGCCATCCCAACACATATGGTTGGTTAGGACATAAAAGTGACACCCTGGTTTTTTCCAAATAGTGTTGTATGCTATGGGTTCCCCTGTCCACCCACCAATGTGTTATAAATGTTTGTGTTATAAAATTAATAAAATAGTATAAATAATTTAGCAGGGTTACTCTTTGTTCTGTTCGTTAAATGTTATTGGTTTGATTATCCCTTTGAGGTTTGGAGAGAACATACTATCTTTTTGCCTATGCTGCCATTGTCACAGAATTAGGCAAAGAAATAACTTGGTTTTCTCTTAAAACTATTCGACTATTTCTCGTTGTACATGCGTACAACGTTATCTAAGGTGAATGTGTTTTTCCAGGTAAGCGACTGTATTAACATGTACCTAGCCACATAGATTACTTGTGAGGAGGTAACATGACTAACATGATATGCACGGGTATTCTACCCTGACTTGTACTCACTCTCCCATGGATTTAAGTAAGATCAATTTCTAAAACCACACTGGTCGTTTTTGGATCACGTCAAGGAGTACACACTCTCCATTGTTCTCCAGCAATAGGGGTAAGTGTTAAATTTACATTTTCATTTGATATGCGAAGCTTATTCGGTTTGTAATGTCTTATCGCGTAATAATGTATTTATTACAACGCAGATTTAAAGTATTGAATTACAAGTAACTGTTAGAGGTTAAAGTATTATCATATATCTAGAGATTATACAGAAACTGTTATTATGACCAATTTGGTTTTATTGTAGCTGACTGTGTTTGTAGCTGACTGTGTTTGAAGCTGATTCTAACTGTTATTGTAGCTGACTGTTATTATAGCTGAATGTGACTTTCGCTGTGATTGTGTCTATGAAGTGTGATTGTCAATGTGACTGTGAATATGACTAGAGCGGTCTGAAGCTGTCCGAAGCCGTGTAAAGTTGCTTAGAGCTATGTGGAGTTTCCAGAACATTTAATGCTACGTGCTGGCGATACGTATGTATGTATGTACGTATGTCTGTGCCACGGACGTAGACGTAGCAAATTAGAAAAAGTGCTATATGCTGTCTGTACGTGTAACGTATGACTGTACTCGTGGTGGATTCATAAAGGGTGCGAGCGGTCGATAAGAGTGTGGACCAACCCAAGGAATCGTGCGACTGTACAAGGGGTCTAGAAGCATACATTTGGATCAATTGTTGTTCCATTGCATTTTTTATATCCATAAGATTATTTTGAATCTTCGTTATGTTCATAAGATTATTTTGAATGTTAGTTGTGTTCTTAAGATTATTTTGAATCTTAATAGAATTCACATTCGAGATTATGTGAATCTCTTATTGTGTAAAATACTGTTTGAAGCGTATGTGCAGTCCATGAGGTTTCTTGGATCTGTACTTCATTTTGATTTAATATTTTTGGTTTATTTTCGATGTATGAATGTTGTGTAGAGTGATTTGAGTAAATCGTATGTTGAGAGCGTGAGAGATTCATTGTCTTTTTACATCATATATTTATCTTTATTAATTCATTCATAAATTTCCATCTTTCTCACATTCTATTTGTTTTATTCATTTAGTCCAAAAACCCACTCGGTTGCAATTCTGCGACAGGCATTGGGCCTGATTTTCATTTTCTAACAAGAACTTAGGAGAGTACTAGCTCCCTCTAAAGTTATATAAACTTTGAGGTAGCTTTCTTTCCCTTATTTTGCTTAATTGTTTGCTATATTAGTGACTCTGCCAGAGTCAGTAAAGTCCGGTGTGTGTTGTTCGTGGTGTTGATGTTGTATATTGTCCCCATATTTGTGTATGGACGGCATTATCTAGATCAAATTCATCTCAGTTTTTATTCCTTATTTAAAAATAATAAAGTGTCTATACTGCATTGTTTTTCTGTTTATGAGTGCGTGTTGCTTGTGTCTATTTAATGCCTTAGCATAAGTTATTGTGTGTATCAAAAAGTTTGGTATATTTTGTTCCATAGCACTTGTTTGGTCTAATCTGGATTTTCCATTAGGGATGAGTATTTATTTTAGATTTGCATTTGCTTTGGATTTAGTATTTGTTTTATTTGTTTTATGTGTTGGTTATACGAGTAGGTACCTTGGCACCTTATGTACAATAAGGGATTGAAAGTCTCCATCACGCGGACGTGATGGAAATCATCCCCTTTTGTATTTAGATTTTCATTTTGAAGCATCTTGACGCTTGATTTTTGAAAAGGGATTGAAATGTTCAATCACCCGGTCGTGATTGAAAACATGTGTGTTAGTTTGGGCGCAAGATTGTTTTAGGTTAGATCATTAGCTATGTTGTAACATGATCACGAGAATAATGCAATTGCTTAATTTTGGACATATTTTAGTTGCTAGGCTTGGGATTATGTGTACCATACAATATAAATAAATAATATATTTATATAAAGTAATATAAACATACAGTTCGATGGACGGTGTGGGGCTACCGTGAATACTTTTTGTATGTGATATTGTGCCAAAATTGAGAATGAGTTCCAGATTGTCTAAGAAATATGTTACCTTAATTGCTTGTTAGTTTTTGTTGTACAGTACCTTGGTGCTTGTACATGTTATTAGAATGTGTTTTTGTATTGTAGTGTTTTGTCATATTATTTGTTATATTTGATACAAAGGGGGGATCTGGATTTTCCTCTTTTGAGTGCCTAAAAGGCATAAAACCCAGTCATTCCTGTACTTTTGTGATTTTTTCATATCTGGATTAGTTCATAACCTTGTTTTGCGAGAGGGCAGACAAAGTGTATTTTTTTGCTATAAATATAAGCCATTTCCCTTGGTTCCCTTCAGGATAGCTAGTTTTATAGTTCTTCCAAGGTGTTTGTCTTAGATTGTTGCTTTTTTCCTAGCATGTAAGATGCTATTCACAAAAGGGATTGAAATCTTCAATCTTCAATCACGCGGACGTGATTGAAAATATGTTTGTTTGGAGCTATTTAGCTAGCTCATCTTATAGATGGCTATTCCAAACGGGTGTTTTAGTTATCAAAAATCCATATATTTTGTCTCCTTAGATCAACTGCATCTAATATAAAATTTAATGTTTTATTATTAAGATTTTTTTCTGCAATCATATCTGTATATAGTAAGTTTTCTTCTTTAAACAGTCCTATATTTTTGGAGATTTCGTTGGTTACTTCTCTTCTTTTTATTTCTAATTTTGCACAGGAAAGGATTGTGTTTTTTATTATCATACATTTTTTTTTACATAAAGGACATTTAGGTAATTTCCTTATTTTTTTCTCATAGGCTTTTTCTCCTGCCCACCACGCGTCGTGGAGGTAGGTTAAAGAATTGATGTTTTTATTTAACTCCTTGATTTGTGACCATTTGCTCCAAATTTGATCCCAGTTCAAAAGGGAATGTTTTAATTCAACTTTGTTGTTTTTTTTGTCAGTCTCAAATCTCGAAATATTTCATATATTTTTGTTTTATTGGTGGGGTTCCATAGTTCATTGTTGTTTCTGTATGTTTTTAGTGTTTCAGTTATTCTATAAACAGTTGCTGGTGGTTTATTTTAATTAATTTGTTGTTATTGTAAATATCCTTTCTGTGTGGAATTAAGAAACCAAACCAGTAAATGTATAGGCATTGCTAATAGTATTCTGGTTGGGTTGTTAGACTGTTTATTCTCTCTATATGGTTGGTTCTTTGTTTACTTATTAAATTAGGGAGATTCAAACCTCCCTGTTTTTCTTCTTGTAAGGTGAAATTTGAAACTTTACTTATACTTTGGTTCCACATGAAGGTTTTTAGTATTAAGGACTCATTTTTTTATGTAGTATAATTCAAAATCTAATGTATTAAATTCATACCATATTGAATTGAATAGATAGGTTTTCGTAATCTGTGCCTTTTCTATTAGTTTTAAATATCTCTCATTCCAGATTTGTATATGTTTTAATATTTTTTCTCTATTTGTTTGAAGTTAAGCATTTTATTGTTAAACCTAAGTAAACACCTAATACTTTTACATGTCTTTTTTTAATTTTTCTGGTGGTAGACCTGGAGTGTTTGCTGCCCATTTTCCGATTAAGAGTATTTCTGTTTTGTCTTGGTTAATTTTGGAGCCTGAGGCAATGCCAAAGGCTTTGCATTGATTAATTAGGTGCTGATAGGACTGCTGCGTGGTGATGAAATTAGAGCAGTCATCGGCGTGTTGGAATGTTTTGCATTCGGTTCTAATGTTGGGGATTTTTATTCCTGTTATTTTATTATCATGTTGGATAGCTAGGATTAGTGTTTCTATGATTAATACATACAGTAGCATTGCGATCGGGTAGCCTTGCCGCACCGATATTTCAATTGGAAATTGTTCGGTTTTGGCTCCGTTCACTTGTACTTTTGATTTGATGTCCTTATATAATATTTCTATCCATTTAGAAAATACTGGACCAAACCCAAATTTGTTAACAATATTTAAAATGAAATTAAGTTCAATTCTATCAAAAGTCTTTTCCTGGTCAAACTGGATTAAGGCGCATTTATATTTGTTTCCATGTATTCTATAATGGTTTTTATTGATAGTATGTTATTTTGGATGTTTCTTCCTTTCTCTCCACAAGTTTGATTTTTATTTACTATATTTTCTAGGGTTAATTTTAGTCTATTTCCTAGTACAGTGCTTAAACATTTGTAGTCTAAATTTAATAAGGAGGTGGGTCTCCCATTTTTTTAGATCCGTTTGATCTCCTTTGTTTTTATATAATAATGTTACTAGTCCTATTTTCATACTATTTGTCATTTGTTTTTCATTGAAGCAGTTGTTATAAAGTTTTTTTTTAAAAGGGGAGTTATTCTGTAGAGAATTCTTGTTAAAATTCAGCTGTTATTCCATCCACGCCAGGTGATTTATGCTTAGCTAGATTTTTAATAGTTTCTTCTATTTCTTTCTCTGTAATTTCTTTTTCGCATATTTCTCTTTCAGTTTGACTTATTTTGGGGAAATTTATTTCTTTAGTGTATTTATCTATTATGCTGTTGTTTATTTTTTTAGATTTATATAGGTCGGTGTAAAAATTATTCTATCTGGTCTAAAATTGTCTTTTTATCTTCTGTTTCTCCTTCATTTGTTTTAAATTTTTTGATAATTTTTTCTGTACCTTTTCTAATTTCTTCTCTTTTATAAATCTTTCTTCCGCTATTGCAAATGTCCTGGTGTAAACCAGCTCTTATTTTCTGGCTCTTTTCTTTAGAGTCATATATGTTATCTAATGTTTTTTTTCGGCTTTTTCTTTTAAAGTTGGCTCGGAGGTTTGGATTTCGATTAACTTTCTCAATCCTTTTTAATTAATATTTCATTGGCAGCTTTGATTCTGGCATGTTTTTGACTAATTTTTTTAATTTCCCGTTTTATATCAAGCCATACATAAAAAGTATTATAACTTGATAAGGAGTATAGAAAATCTTTCAATTATTCTTGGTAATTGACTAGCTCTAGTATTACATTATTCATTTTCCAATGTGTTTTACACCATTTGGTGCTTTTTTTTTTTTTTTTTTTTTGTTTTTGGAATTCAATTTCCAGTGTTGTTAAATTGTGATCTCCGATTTTTTTTTTTGTAGGATCTGACTGTAAATGATGTTGTCTTTAAGCCTGGAGTTTGTGTAAATATGGTCAATTCTTGTAGCAGAATTGTGTCTGATGCAAGTGTATTCCCTTTGAGTTGGGTGAAGACATCTAAATGTATCAATCAGATTGTTGTTGACAATTAAACCCTTAAGTATTTGTGTTGTAAGCATTTCCCATTGTTCGATTCCTTTTAGTTTATCTATATCTTCTGATATTGTGTTGAAGTCACCTGTGATTATCATGTTTCAACGTTGTATGTGTGTATATAATCTAATAGTCTATAAAGGAAAGGATGTTTTTGACTGCTTCTGGCAGGGATGTACGCATTTATTATATGCATTTTGTTTGTATAAATATGAATTAATCTTCCTCTGAAAATGTCGGGAGTTTGAATATTTTTCCATTCAGATAGTAATTGCGATTTTTTGATAATAACTCCAACTCCTGATCCAGGGTTGGTATAGTCTTTTTGTACTATAAATAATGCATCTAATTTATCTTCAATGTAATCAATTGGTTTTTTTATATTGTGAATTTCTTGTAGACATATAACGTCATAGTTCCTTGCTAAGTTTATTAATTTGTTAGTTTTGTTTGGATTTAGACCGTGAACATTGCATGATAGTATTTTTATTTTTATTCCTTTTTTATCCATGATATGAGAGAATTTGTTTGTTTTATATTGTTTATATCGGCTTTGGTTTATATGAGTATGATTCAATAGTCATTTCTTATATTAGGTTCTTCTGTTGTTGGTGGTGGTGATGGAGGGGGTGTTTTTTCTGTGTTTTGTCTGTTTTGGTTGGTTGGTCTTTTTTGGGGTCCCTCAGGCACTTTTTGTTTCCTGGGGCTTGTAGGTGGAGTTTTGTAATTTGGTGCTGTGTAGTTGTGTTTGTTTGGTGATGTAGTTTTTGCTTGTCTTGATGCTTGTGGTGTTGTTTCGGGTGCTGTTTGTTGTTCATAGATTGGAAGGATAAATGCTGTTGGTTGTGTCATTTCCTTTAACAATGTTATTATTTTCTTTGTTCCTTGTGTCATTGGTGTATCTGTTGCTTCTGTTGGTGTAGATGTTATCTGAGGTGTCATTTTTCTGCTTCTTTTGTGGATTTCTTTTTGTGTTCTTCTTGTTTAGGTGATTTTGCTCTCCGTTTGTTTCTTCTGCGTCTTGAGGTTGATGGTGTTGCTGGTGTAGTTAGTGTTGTGTTAGTCTCCATGTCACTGTTTTCTGGTATTTGATTTTGTGATATGATAGTTGACGGTTCGTCATTTTCAGCCTCAACCAACATTTCGTCTTTTTCTATATCTGATTCTTGTTCTTCTTGATGTGTTGTATTTGGTGTGTTGTTTTTGGTTGTTGGTGGGTTTGCATGCCACCTGTGCATAAGTTGTGTTCTGTTGTGTTACTGAGTTGTCATCAGATTCATTTTCTAGGTCAATTTCTAGCTCATCCTGGTTCTGTTGGTTGGTTTTCTTTGTAAGTGCATCGCCATTTATCATTACCCTTTTTCCAACAGTTGCCACAAGGGCGTACCAAGTGGTAATTGTAGAACCAGGTTTGGACTGGTAGTACATAGATTTTGAAAAATTCTGGTATGAGTGCAGCATCCTGATCGTTTATTCTTACAATAATTTTCCCGGTGCAGAGCCCTGGGATTGCTTTATATGTATCGTATTTTGTATTATAGACAAGTAGTCCAGTTCTTTTTTCAAATCCTTCACGGAATACTTCCAGAGGGATTTTTTTTTGAAAATCCTGACACATAAGTGTCGGCAAGCTTTCTTTGTATTAATTTTGTGATTTGTGGTGGTGGTGGTGGGTCACTTTGACCACCCTCTCACACAGGATTATATTGCCTTTGGTCAATAGAAGCTCTTTCTTCTTGGGATATTGAATGAAAATTATCCTCCCAATGTTAGACAGTGTATCCATGTTTTCAGAGTTAATCCCTCTAGCAGCTAGGGCTGCTGGACACACGCAACTAATTATACGGAAGAACTGTGAATCAGTCTAGAAATGGGTGAAGAAATAATAGAGTATTTACTGGTTTGGTGGTCCATAATTGGTTAATAATGAAAATTAAAATTTTAGTAAAAATATCTTTTGAGAGCTTATCCTATATGTAATTAAAAAAAATACAGACAAATTTCTACTGATGTAATTTTAGCATTCTTACAGGCTTGACCCAGGAGTACTCAATAATGAAAGTAGCACCTGATTCATTTGGTGCAGAATCAATAACATGTGTTTCATGCACATGTATGAAAACAAAATGCCGCGGGTCATATAGTGTTCTCCACATATAAGCTTGCACCAAGGTTAGATGTGCATGGAGAATTATAGGTCTCATCATCAGCACCCAGAAATTTTAAGTTATTGAATTTTGAATATGATGGTGTTTCCATATGTTTACTATTGGAGTTGAATTAGTACCGTGTGTCCTATATACGACCTATACCATAATAGGAGCTTTTTGTTTCCATGGTTACCATGTGCATCCAGAGTATCATTTTGGTGATTTTTGCATATGACAATCATAATGGAGTCTCTTTTTCATGGTTTGCATGTGAGTTTGGAGAAAAATTCTATACAAAAGACAGATGGGGATGGTTTTATACACTGGGCAGTGGCAGTAGATAGCTCAGGCCATGGGGGAAAAGAGCATAGTATGGCCTGATGGCAGAATTTCATATGATGGTGCCCACAGATTGGCCTATATGGTTAAATACCATTTAACATATGCAACAATTCCCCAAAAGGGGTGGGGGAAGATTTTATATGCAAGCCACTTATGTCACAATCACTTATGTATCAATACTGATCATTTAACTTTAGAGACACACTCAGCAAATCAAAGCAGAGAACATTGTAAAAATCACGGACTGTGCACAAAACTGCACATGCTGCATTGCCTCAACCTGTAAATTGCATTATTATATGTCGAGTCACATTGAATATCAATTATATCTGTCTTATTTCTTATCATAGAATTAAACTCCTTGACACCTATTCTATGTTCAGCATGTTTCTCATATTGGTACATTAATTTTTTTGGCAAACAGTATTGGAACTTTTCTGCATCCCTTTTGCTGAGGGAGCAGGGAGGGACATTTTCACCTAAAATAATAGTTTTCAACCCTTCATTCCCAATATAAGTTTGCAAAAGTCCTATCTGTATTGCATTATTTACACAGGCAGTATTCTTCCCCATCCTCTCTTCATACAGTTGAAACATTCTTGATGTATAACTGCATTGTGAACATATTGCTCTCTCCCACCACACCAGACCTCTTTTTTCTTCATGTACCAAGTCCCATGATAGAAAACCTTTTATAGACAGGGTGTTGCAACTGGTGCTCTCAGAACAGATTATACCACTTCTCAGCATTTTTTCCTGTGTGCACTAAGCGATATGTATTTTGTTAACCATATATGTTGTTGTGAATAGATGAAAACAAGCTTCATGTCATAAGTATGGTTTCATATTTGAAACAAAAGCTGTTTATAAAGCCAACATTGCTCTGCAAGTAGTAGTAAGGAATCATTTAGCTGTAAATTAGAGCTTGCTATTTGGTTTGCCAAATCAAGGTGTATTACCTCATCCTTTGAGTGTAATTGAGTGATTGCAAGGTTTGCTTTGTTTCTCTTTTGTTCAATAATTTATGAATTTTATTCAGCTTTGTATTAAAAAGTAAGTAATTTAACACTGCTTATAGTGGAAAGTAGCCACAGTAATGATTTTGAGACTTTTTCTTAACTTTTTATGAGTTTTGGGTAAATGTAGGTATAGGTTTATGTATTAGACAACTTTAATATGCAATTCAATTATATTACTTAAATTTAACAAGTAATTTATGCAGTGACAAGTTTTATCAGTGTCTGCATATTGCATAGAGACATAGACTTGTCTTGGCATTGCAAAGTTTTTCACACATTTCTCCACCTCCAGCATACTTAATAGCTTGAGGCGTAACAGTTTGTCCATACACTTTCTGTCTCCAACATCAATGTCAGCAGTATAGGAACTTTGGATAGCTTTTTCAAATTTGTCTCTTGTTGTCCTTATGTAACATACCTCATGTTGCTGTGTCTTTTGGGTTGATGCACATTTTCCCCCTTGTTGTTGGGAACATTACCAGGCTTGAAGAAATTAATGTATATTCTTTGCTTCCTCACCCTTCCCCATAGTTTTATACTACAAAGTAGCACTATGTTATTTAATTATTCAGTATAATAAAGCTTATGGAACATTTATTTGGCTTTTGTACCTTTTTATTAAGATTTGGGGGTGATGAATCACATGTGATGATAGTTTGGAACGTCATCATCTCTTGATGCTTCATGGGTGTGTGTATTTGTTTTAGTCACAAAAGGGCAATGGCCTCTTATCATTTTGACCTGTCATGTGGCACACTTATTTGTTTTGTTTAATTGATGTGAATAGGGATGCACTGCATCTTATTTCTGTGAAAGTCAGCAAGAAAAGAAATGCAATTTTGAAATTTAAAACATTTAAAACTTGTCTTATAGCCAGTGAGAGATGAAAATACAATGCGTCATGTAATTTGATACCCTGTGATGTCATACTTGCTGATGTCAGCATGCTTCTTTCTTTTGTGTAGCATGCATGCCATAGAAAGATAACATGAAGATACAAAGGCAGAAAACAATGATTTTAATAACAAGAATAAGCAACTAATAAGTACAATGCAACACAGCAACATGTAATGTGGATGCAATTTAGCTATAGACATTGGTATCACATAACATGCTATTGCACTATTATCCATGCACAAGCATGGTCAATTCGTTCTTACAATTATGCTCCAATATCAATTAGTAAAATACAACATTTTCTAAAAAAACTAAATCTGGTTATAGGACACACGGTACTAATTATACGAAATAATAGAGTATTTATGGGTTTGGTGGTCCATAATTGGTTAATAATGAAAATTAAAATTTTAGTGAGAATATCTATTGAGAGCTTATCCTATATGTAATTTAAAAAAAATATAGACAAATTACTGATGCAATTTTAGCATTCTTACAAGCTTGACTCAGGAGTACTCAAAAATGAAAGTAGCACCTGATTCATTTGGTGCAGAATCAATAACATGTGTTTCATGCACATGTATGAAAACAAAATGCCGCGAGTCATATAGTGTTCTCCACATATAAGCTTGCACCAAGGTTAGATGTGCATGGAGAATTATAGGTCTCATCATCAGCACCCAGAAATTTTAAGTTATTGAATTTTGAATATGATGGTGTTTCCATATGTTTACTATTGGAGTTGAATTAGTACCGTGTGTCCTGCTATGACCTCCATGGTGGTAGGTCTTCAAATGCTGTTTACCTCGGAGAAATCGATTGCTTGTGCCCAAGGGTCACGGTATCCCTTAAAAAGGCGTCCTTGTTCAATTTCTTCTTCCTCTGTCTTACAAAATTGCTTGAATGCCTCGCCGCTTACATGTTTGTTTATTTTAGTGGCCATTTTCTTGGGGGTAACAGCTTTTTAAGAAAAAGCTTAATTTAAAACCACGGTTATGGCTAAATTAATATTGGTGTACTGATGTGTACGAACTAGTGCTGTTTGCGTGATAGCAGATAAAGATGTTTTACCTATCCTTTTTGATCGTCCGAAAAAACTCAGTCTCTGACCTCGTTCCTTTGGGCAACCGGATATTGATTGTGATGCTATACCTTCTGTAGTTCAATGCAAATTCCGTAAAGGTGTTAGCACCTCTTAGTCCCATCCCAACATATATGGTTGGTTAAGACATAAAAGTGGCACCCTGCATTGTTTCCAAATAGTGTTGTTTGCTATATGTTTCCCCTGTCCACCCACCAATGTTATAAGTGTTTGTGTTATAAAATAATAAAATAGTAATTTTTCGTAGCAGTGTTACTCTTTCGTTTGTTAGTCAGATGTTATTGTTTAATTATCTCTTTGAGGTTTGGAGAAAATGTACTATGTTCCCTTTGCCTGGGCTGGCAGTGGGCCTGATTTCCATTTTCTCACATGAACTTAGAGAGTACGAGATCTCTCTAAAGTTATATAAACATTGAGGCAGTTTTCTTCTTTATTTACTTATTTGTTTGCTATAATAGTGACCCTGCCAGAGTCAGGAAAGTCCAATGTGTGTTGTTCGTGGTGTTAATGTTGTATATTGACCCCATATGTGTGTATGGACGGCATTATCTAGATCAAATTCATCTCAGTTCTTGTTCCTTATTTAAGGTTTAACATTTTTGAAAAGAGGCTTTGCCTTTAGATCCGAATGATAAAATAAAAAAGTGTCTATACTGCATTGTTTTTCTGTTTATGAGTGCTTGTTGCTTGTGTCTTAGCATAATTTATTTGTTTATTATATGTATCAATGGTTTGGTATATTTTGTGCCATAGCACTTGCTTTGGTCTAATTTGGTTTTTCCATTAGGAAAGAGTATTTTTGTTATTTTTTCATTTATGTATATCATTTTGGAATAGGTTGTCCCTTTAAAACGAAATTATTAAATGAATAAGGTGTCTAATATGCATTGTTTTTTCTGTTTGTGGGTGCGTGTTGCTTATTTGTTTTGTTTGTTGTTTTGTATTTACTTTATGCCATAGCATACAATCATGTTTTAAGTTTGCTTGACGTTTTTGTTTGTTTGTGCCGTAGCACTTCAAAGTCCATTCGTGGTATATGGTTGTTTATAAAATTCTAATAGATTAGAGGAGACAGTTATTCCACATTATCTGAGTTGTTATATCACTTTTAAAATTATAGCGATCCATTGTCAGTTCATAGTTTTAAGTCGTATGTTAAAATGACGAAGTTGTTATACCAGACAAATTGGTAAATGTTCCTCCGGTAGATTGAATATTATACCGAGTTAAAATAAATTAAAAGGGAGAATTATTCCCTTAAGCAATTGCAAAGTAAATCCAATTTATTTGAGTTATTAAATCTAAAATCTGATTTGGAAATAATTGGTAAGTATTGCTTTGGCCAATTGAAAGTTATAACAAACTTACTAAATTCATGCTAGTTCTTTTTCTTGTCTATCTGGCTCCAGCCCATTTAACCACCATTGTTTTCCTGGTTCTCTCAGATTCTTCTGGGTGTGGCTCCGTTGCAGAGTCTGTGCTATGCGGGGTATACTCCCTAAGGAGTACTAAGTAATTTTCAATTTCAAAATCATGAAACTAGAACCATTTCTTTAGAACTTCCATTATGCTTCACAATAAGTATTTAACAATATTTTTAGCAAAATCCATTATCCTGAATCCAAGTCATTTTGTTCGTTCCATGTACATTCCATTACGATTTGTTTGTTTTGTTTGCCCTGTTTGTTCGATTTTCCGTTTTTCAATATCCTGAATCAGAGTAATTGTTCGTTCCATGTCTTTTCCGGTATGATGTGGTGTTCTGTTGTTTTTTGGGGTTGTTCTTGGTTATTAGTTTGAAAAAGCTTCGTTAGAAGTACTAGTGATCACTATCGTTTGTCCTGACATGCCGATCCTGGTTTAGCGGGAGAAGTGCGCTTTTTCCTTCGCTCCCGTAAAGTTGTAAGCTTTCTGACAAGACTCGTTGTAATGGAATTTGGTTATAGAGAATTTGCTCTATATGTACACTAGCTGTGACAGATATACGCAGCTAGGTACTTAGGTTTGCGCTGCAGGCAATTTGCTTGTGCAGCATGGTCTGAGTTTCTCTCAGGATTTTGAAATAACTAGAGCCGAAAAAATATACTCGGGTGACGCTGTACGAGACAGCAAAACCCGAGTACATTTTTGACAACATATACATATTGATATGACCTCGTACACAATTCCTTGACATAGTACCGAATATCCCAGGCTGAAAACTCGCCCTGGAGCTCAGGGAGAAATTACCTATCCTTAAGCAACAAGAAGAATACGTAAAACCACCCAACCTAACCACGTGGATGCAAACTACCACGAGGGTTAACACCAATGCCACTGAATACGGGAACAAACACGAACAAGAAAACAAACTTAAAACAATACTAGCAAATGACATCCGACAGTCATATGAAGGATTCACTAAAGTCTATACAGACGGATCCAAAACAGGTGAACCACAAAGAACGGCGGCTGCAATAGTCATCCCAGGATACAACATTCAAATGGGATCCCGATTGCCAGATTATTGCTCAATCTTCACCACTGAATTCTGGGCAATCATTGAAGCGCTCAAATGGATAAAAGATAATAACGTACCAAATACGGTCATAATAAGCGATTGTCTTAGTGTAATCACATCAATCAAACATCGCCACACTAGGACCAGAGAGCATTTCCCTGGCAGGGCCTTCTGTATGCTCAAAGAATTATCCACAGTAAAGCAGATAGTTGATTTTATGTGGACACCATCGCATATAGGAATCCCTGGAAACGAACAAGCCGACAAAATCGCAAAAACCAAATTAGGAGACCCTGACCCTATCCCATTAAAATATAGCACAACCGAAGCACAGAGCTTCGCTGTAAACTATATAAACCAAAAATGGCAGGAACATTGGAATACTTCCACCAAAGGTAGGAAACTATACACTCTCCTACCAGAAGTTGACCGATCCAGCAGATCTTGTTGATTAAGGATAGGTAATTTCTCCCTAAGGGCACCAGTGTAGACCAAAAACTCATTATCATAATTATGACAGGAAAAACTAGGTGAGCAGGAAGCTTTGGCAGATTTATCGGACCCAAACCAGCTAACATAAATTGTTATATCTAGCACACTGTAGAAAACCTAAACCATATATTCAATGATTGCACAAAATACAGGAAGGCAAGGAACAACTGACAGAAAGCTCAAAAGGAAATCAGATCACTCTATAAATACCCAGACTTCTATACACATCTAATCCAAATAAGTACTTAACTACTCGAAATATATTAAGATTTCTAGGAATGACAGAACTTAAAAATAAGATATAATCAATAATCAATAGCTTAATTAAATAATCATTCAAACCCCATATCAAACTCGGGTAAATAATTATGACGGCCGACTAGGTCTCGTCGGTTCATAGACCAACACAACCGTTCACATCACACGGACACTGCTCTTCACATGGGTTCACTGAAGAGCACTCCACTTCACATGGGTTCATTGAAATCGCCCACTCAAAACAAGCTAGTAAAAAAAAATATATAAAAAAATAAAATTCCAATTTTAGGAAGAAAAGAATAGATAAATAAATAAATAAATAATAACAAAAAATTATACAAAAAGAGAGCGAATTACTTTGTCGAAAATGTTGCTCTATGACATGTACATAAGATTGAGAAAATGAATTGTTTTCTGTGTAATTTTCTAAAATGACTGCCATAACTTCATTGCCATTTAAGTTACTATAAAAAAGAGTAAACGTGTAGACCAAACAAAGTTATTAGTGGTAACAACAGATTTCTCTGCTAAAAGTGCGGCTTGACGTAATTCTTCCATGTTGTTTTTTTTTTGTTTGTTCTCATAACTATTTGTTTGAATACTAGTTTTAAGCAATTTAAAGCACTGCTAATACGATTTGATCTAGAATGATTGCACGGTATTAGTTGCATTTGTAAAAGACTACTGAAAAAATTCAAAAATGTTTCAGAAGTCTTTAGCATAATTTGCAAAAAATGTATAGACTGAGAATGATATAATCAGTGGGAAGCCTTGATTTAAAGGCGACTGGAAGATTAGACAATTTATTCTTAACTGGTTTCAGTCATTATATATTTTTAAATCAATGCCTAAGAATGCTAATGTGAATCGGAGCCTCTTGCATGTAATGCATTTGCTACTCGACTTGCTGTATTACGTAAGACCTATTTCTGCTGAAGATTTGTTTTACAATAATGCAGCTCTAGCAATGATAGACTTTCTTATAGGCATATAATCTAGAATCACACAATACAAGAATTTTAACAATCATTACATCAGTACGACACAGGCCATCAAAGGCACTTCAACATACTTGGGTCTATATATTCAGTACTTTAATCAATACGTCTTGTTTCAGAAATTCTAGGATGTAAATCTCAATACCATAAGTTATACTTGCATTTTCACTTTATATTCTTTTAATTTAAATTGTTTTGTTAATTTTACAAAACTTGTTGATTTTTCGCTCTTTTCTGCAACTTTATTTCAAACTATAGAGTACTGAAAATACACACAAAATAAATATACATAATATGGGATTAACGTATGTATTGACTCGACTGTTTATTCATGAACGTAACACCTCACATGTAGAACTTGTACAATATGTGAGTAGCACTGTGCTAAAAGCAAGTATGAACTAAACACAATACAGATGCATGTCTCTCACATACATACATACATACATACATACATACATACATACATACATACATACATTATATATATTATATATATCATCTGGTCAAATGAGTCGTTGTTGTATCATTCGCTGCCTCATAATTTGATAGTTGACAGACAAAAGGACAAGTTGTCAAAAGTAATTATACGCATATGCTTGAAAGAGCCTAATCATTGTGAAGAATATGTGTATAACACATGTAATAAAACCGACAAAGAACACTATCAAATCCTTACGCCATGTTTATGCAGACTTTACCATGCTTCAGAAAATATACGGGATATTCTGAGATATATTAAAGAAGCTACATTTCACCATTATATGGGTCTTCTTATAAAATATATTTGTGACATGTAGCCAAGTGAATTAAAAACATTGCGTTCATGTATTTTGATCGTTACGTTCACGTAAAAATAGCTATATGGGTGATTCACTGGTTTACTTAGCAACTACAAATACAAAACAAAAAACAACCTTATAGCTAAAGAATCGTAAATATAAGCCCCAATTAAGTCACATATAACGCTGTACATGTTTATTCGACCGTGGCGAAATAATGAACACACACACAAATATATGCACAGTACGTACCCTGTATCAATGATAAACCACGAGATGTATACATTTCTCATTAAAGGGAAACGAGGCTTTATTAATACGAGTGGTATATCATTGATACAGCATACATACTGCACATATGTTTTATTTATATCATATACAAAATACATCTATTTGTCCCTTGAATAGAGTTAGGATATACTACAGGCAGCTATGTATTGACCGAGTGAATGAACTCACATCCCCGAAAAGGTAGTTATATGCCTTTAATGGATAATTACAATCACCTTTTCATTTTGATAAGATGATTGGTTTCCTTTTTCAGTTTCTATTTTTCTTCACATTGAATAAATGAATATAAATCACACTTATGATTTAAACACGAAAGATGGCTTTAATGGTGAAAGTAGAGTACTACAAACACTTGGTTAGCTACACAATTCACATGAAAACGTAGCCACTCACGTACTCGTGCATGGAAAATAATGTCGAATAAAACCTAAGCAAAATGAAGAAGCAACAAGAGGTAATTAAAATATTGTAATATATTTACGGTTTATCGATGTCATTATGCTGCTTTAGTAAAGGTACCAACGACTATAAACTCTCTCTCTCTCTCTATTTTTTTTTCTCTCTCTCTCTCTTCTCTCTCTCTCTCTCTGTTAGTTTTGACTTTAAAACCCTCTCTCTCAGCCTTTAGTCGGTTTGACAACTTTTACCATCATACATAAATCCAGAGACATCGTCATCAGACACAAACGAAAATCCTCTACGTTCGTTTTAGCTAGTATCTTGCTATAATAATCCAGAGAGAGACAGAGAGAGAGAGAGAGATGATGATGATGATATTCTTTTATTCCTCCATTTTCTGAAGATTTTAAGACAAAAAAGAAATGCATTTAAATACATAGAATCACAAAAATAGTAGATTCGTTACTTATTGAATTATTTCCAATAGCAAACGAATAAATAAATTAAAATCATTACTAATCTAGATAGAGATATATATGCGATAAAACATTTGAAAATGTATCCTCACAACAAAAATAGTTTCCTACTCTCTTTGCAATCCAGTACAAGTATTTCTTTCCTTATATTTTGAGTGAGTTCTCTATTGAATCGAATATATAATATCCTTTATCTTAATGAAATACTTGGTAGATAGTCTGATCATATTTATCCATGCCTCAAATTCTAAACGTTCTGATATATCATTTAAACCACCAAGTAGTTTAATCAGTATAACATCATCGATCTGATCACAGAAATCACGGTAAATCACTGGAGGCATATACGAAAATAGACTTTCCATCAAGTGGTTTCTGTCGTCTGAGGTTAAGGCACAATTCATCGAAATGTGCAAAATACGGTCATGACTCATTTTGCCACATAGGGGACACAGTCCAGGTCTTGCTTGCATTCCTCCAATACGAATTAATGTCCCATATTCCATTTTTCTGCTTGAGTCAGTGTAAGCTATTTTCCATAGATGATGCATTTTTAATCCTGGATTAATTTTTAAAAATCTACCAAATCCCTCTGATGGATTTCTGATACTCATTTCATGTTTTCTCTCCTCTAATATCTGTATTCTTGTCCCAATTAAGTTTTTCCATGTTATTTTGTCTGGAAATTTTCCAGTGAAAATAAAGTCGTTGAGATAGTCTTCTAAATCATACTTTTTTAGTACAGTATTTACATCATATATAAAAGAGTTGTAGCTATGTTGGGGGTCAAAAATAACATTTCCAACAGCCCAGAGGAAAACCTTTTTAGCCGTTAAATTTGCTGATGTTCTACACATGCGACCAAGGAATACGAGTTTTTGCTTATCTATGCGAGCTTCCATTGATATCATCCCAAGCACGATGTCGTAGATCCAATAGGCGATCTTTGAGGGAAACCTTGTACTCTCCGGGCGAAATATCGTTGTATTTTCTCCATTGATTCAATGCCCTGATATGACATATTAAACCAGAGTTCTGAGCCATACAAAGCAGATGGCAATACAAATCTTTCCCAGACTTTCCCAGAGACTATAGGATTCATTCCATTTGCATTTAATCCAATTGAGTATAGTGAGTTTGTTACACGTTTAGCTTTATCGTAGGAATAGATTATACGATCGTTAGTTTTCATTGATTGCGAAAAGGTAACTCCTGCATATTTCACTTTTTTTGCTCTAGGAATATTCTGTGATCCCAGAGTAATTCCATTTGATGAGTACACTTCCTTTCTTTTACTAAATATCATCCAATTACTCTTGTTAGAGATATATTTCAATTTCCACTTCTGTGCATACTGATAAGCTGTATTCACGAGTATTTGCAATCCATTCAGCGTACAGCTTAGTAGAGTAGTGTCGTCTGCCAAAAGCATGCCAGGTATGTTCATCTGATTCACTGTTATCCCGCAATTAGTCATTACTAGCTCATTCAATAGGTCATTTATGTACACGAGAAATAAAAAAGCCGACATTACACGCCCTTGACCAACGCCTCTCCGTAATGGAAATGTGTTAGATATACATCCTCTACACGCTACACAGGCACTTGACTGTGTGTAGGAATGGGCGATTATTCTCCATATTTTTGTATTAATTCCTAATATTTTTAGGTTTTTTAATAGTCCACAATGCCACAGTCTATCGAATGCCTTTTCGTTATCCAGAAAAACAGCATATACATTAGAGTTATGATTATTAAAGTACATCAAACATTCTTGAAGAGTAAAAGCAGCGGACATAGATCCAGCCTCCTTACGAAATCCAAATTGATAAGGATGTGAAAGCTTATTTTGTCTAAATACTTTTGAATTCTAGTCATCAATATTTTTTCAAACAATTTTCCCAGACAAGATGTCAATGTTATACCACGATAATTCACTGTATCCTTTTTATCTTTACCATTTTGTTTGTATATCGGTATAATCATCCCACATATATATACATTAGGTAAATACTCATACTGGATCATGCAATTAAAAAGGGCAGTTAAATGTCTGATTAAATATTTTCCACCATACTTTAAGTGTTCATTCGATATGCAATCAATGCCTGGTGATTTTTTTTTCTTTTTAGAGACTTGATATGCTGCAACACTTCTTCCTCTGTAATATTATTACATTTTATGTTATCAGTCTCTAGTTTGCTTTCTTCGTACATATTCTTCATTTTGACACAACCATTATGTTCCTCATCTGTTGTACCACTTAATTCAGAAAAATATAGTTTCCATAGATTGACACATTCATCCAAAGTATTAGATTCTACTCCTCGAAATGCAATATTACACATTGAATAAATGAATATAAATCAGACTTATGATTTAAACACGAAAGATGGCTTCAATGGTGAAAGTAGAGTACTACAAACACTTGGTTAGCTACACAATTCACATGAAAACGTAGCCACTCACGTACTCGTGCATGGAAAATAATGTCGAATAAAACCTAAGCAAAATGAAGAAGCCACAAGAGGTAATTAAAATATTGTAATATATTTACAGTTTATCGATGTCATTATGCTGCTTTAGTAAAGGTACCAACGACTATAAACTCTCTCTCTCTCTCTATTTTTTCTCTCTCTCTCTCTCTCTTCTCTCTCTCTCTCTCTCTCTCTCTCTCTCTGTTAGTTTTGACTTTAAAACCCTCTCTCTCAGCCTTTAGTCGGTTTGACAACTTTTACCATCATACATAAATCCAGAGACATCGTCATCAGACACAAACGAAAATCCTCTACGTTCGTTTTAGCTAGTATCTTGCTATAATAATCCAGAGAGAGAGAGAGAGAGAGACAGAGAGAGAGACAGAGAGAGAGAGAGAGAGAGATAGGCCTTTGTATATTTTCACATTTAATTAATAGTAATCGATTTTTAAAACACTATAGCATGTTTAAGAAACACAAACAACAAGAAAACATTAAATACGTCACAGTATGTGTACCACGTAACTGATAAATTTACCGTGTAATGTCGACTCGGTATGCAACTTCGTATCATTGATAAACACCGTAGATAAATCCCAACGAAAGTGCAAATATATCGTTACGACGAAACAGTCGTGTAGGTTACTTGGTATAATTTCTATTTAAAAGTTTTAACCCAGCCAAAGTTCCATATCTCTCTCACTCTACGTTTCTGCGTAGTTTGTCCGTTATACATGAGAGATAAACGAAAACAGAAAGAACTGTGTTGAAATTGTGTACCAGATTGAATTAATTTAGAATACGTCACTAATGATTAATGTATGTAAATTGATCATTGATCTCGAATCAACTGCAGACGCTCGAGAGAATGTTTATTTATGCGTATTATTGCTCCATGGGCGGAACAAAATTTAGTATACCAATAGTATTGGTATATACTATAAATTGCTTTATACCAACACTTTAAATGCCAAATTACTAGATATCACGATATTGTGATTGTCAGGAAGAAATAAAAACATGTACTATAGGCTAAACAATTCTAACACTTACCTGTGCGCTTTCAGGGCATTCCGCCCTACAAGAGCAAAATGGTAGAGAAACAGCAGAGAGAAAATAATTAGCATAAAATATAATGTTTATACATGTTAATTTAATCTTTGTTAATTATTATGTTCTAAGATTTACTTATATATTTAGAAAGAAAATAATGCATGCTTTTGAAATTTTCACATACATTTTGTGAGTCAAACTGTTTATCTTAGTTCATTCAAAGCAATGTACAGCTGTGCATGACAATACTGATAAAATGTTAATATGCCTCTTATGAACGAACTTGAAGCGGTCGTTTAATTTTTATATTTTATTTTACTTTTTATCACAAATTATACATTAAAACCTAAAGATAATGAGTATGGTTTTGAAAGGTCTGGTTTTTCTGAACAGCACAAAGCTCGTAAATATCAATTTAGCATGATATTTAATATCAATTATGCATTGAGAAACAAGTATTAAATCAGATTATGTTTCAGGAAAGGATTGTCAGGATTGTTTTATGACACCAAACTTGTTTCACCCATACTGAAGTCTATCATCATTTAAACATCACAGAGTACATAGACACAATATGGGCTAGACGTACCACCTTAGACTGCGTAAGAGAGTAATGCTTGGACTTAAGAGTTACCCTTAAAACATTATAAATCTTCCATTTGTTTTCTTTACTCTCTCAATTGTCAACAGTCTTTCCTTGTGATAGTTTCACAGACAGCAATACAGCTCTTGGTTCTTGCCACTTCTATGACATACCATACAATTGTAGGAACATTTTCAGTGTTAAACATCACATATTATTTTGCACAAAGGAGTAATCTTGTTTCAGCTATTGTGGGACTAATTAAAATTGCTATTTAAAAATTTTTATTTAATGACAACAGTGACTATAATAAGGTGAATTTCCGCTTACGTAAAGCTGATGAAGTCAAACTAATGCTTCAAGAGACCATTAAACAAAAAAGTGAAATAAGATATATGTCCTAAACGTAGTGATGACAAACTTTGTACATCCAGTTTCCGTCAAGACACTAGTTTCAACTTACACCTCCATCTCTGAGATTAAATTATTCTCACAGAAAGAACACCGACTGGTTCTGAATAGTTTGTTCTGAACATACAATGGTAAAACTGCCTTCATCTTTTATTAACGGATTTCCAGGATTTTAAAACTCTTGTATATACATGCTGCTTCGCAAGTCCGATTGCATGAAGTAGAGCTCTATTCCAAGATTCGAGAGCTGTATCATCTGAAGCAACTGTTTTCATTATTGGCTCCTCGCTCTCCTTGGACTTTCATGTGGGACATGGCTTTATAAAAAATATCAAAATAAAGGTCCATCGAAATTTGATTTTTCGTAAGACATAAATGACAGGATTCCAAGCTTTAGAGCACTTCGCAAATATGTTCGGCAATGTTGTTCTGAGAGTAGATATTGATTTTTGGATTTACAAATGCTGACAAGCTGGAGATAATGGTGTATGAGGTAGATGAGCGAAGGAAGCAACCTTAAAATGGGGAAACAATTCTTTATGTATCCATATTGTGACCAGAAACTTGTTTGTATTCAATACTATTGCATATTCTCCTATTA